>PVKU01003035.1:0-36772 GCA_004027475.1 Anoura caudifer | reverse complement strand
CTTCTCTTCTCTTCTCTTCTCTTCTCTTCTCTTCTCTTCCCTTCCCTTCCCTTCCCTTCCCTTCCCTTCCCTTCCCTTCCCTTCCCTTCCCTTCCCTTCCCTTCTCTTCCTTTCCTTTCCCTTCCCTCTCTTTTTCTTCTCTCTCTCCTCTTCCCTCTTCATTTTATAAAGTTTGTCTCTGGGTCTCTTTCAATCTCTGCTCTCTCTTTCTCTCCCCTTTTCCTTCCTTCTCTCCTTTCTCCCCTTCCTCCTCCTCTACTCTCACAGCATTGTTTGAGAACTTAATATTCATCATGCTTGCTTCTAAGCAGTTTACCTGCATTAACACAATCTTTACAACTACCTTGTTGTTTATTTTACCCTGTTTTACATGTTAGGAAACTGAAGCAATAAAGAGATTGGCCTGAGATGTCAAACGAGTAAGTAATGGAGGCAAGCCTGTAACTGACTTTTCTACCTGGTTTATTTAGGTTAGCAAAGCATTTTAATATCCAAATTAACTAAGCCCAAACAATCTAGAGTCTTTCACTTCTAAAAGGCATGAATCCTCCTTTAAAAAAAAAAACAAAAACAAAAAAACAAACAAACAAAAAAAAAACCTTAGGCTCAAAGTATTCAATTAAAATCTCAGAAACTTCCAGTGGCTTTAGCACAACCCTCATAGTTAGTTGTGGTCATCAGGATGAGAAAGATTGAGAGTTGGGAGTGAGAGTGGGAGAAAGAAGATAGGAGATTGAAAGAAATAATCTGAGAAACACTAAGGCAACTGAGCTATTTGAAATAAGTGATATTGTTGCTGATTGTCTATCACTGATTTGACTTTGCCATTGAAATAAATAATTGTATTAATTAGGTATGAGGGTGTGCACATCCATGGACATGTGCACAGGTTGTGTGATGCAACTTGTGAAGAATCACAAATGACCTGCAATTAAGAGTCTTTTAGATCTGTGTTCAATTTTTATTTTTGATATCACACAGGTATCAATTTACAAAGGGGAAAACAGAAGACTGGGGGGTGTTGTTATCCATTTGTTTTATAAAGTCTTTATCAATTTTAAGTGTATTTCCTTTTACCAAACTATTTTTAACTGATTTCTTTAGAGTCTATTTTCACACAACAACAAGAGTTAGAGGACTTAGTAATGAGGTAGGAATTGGGAGACAAAAATATGACCTTTAAAGCTGATAAAACTTTCACTGTGCTCACTTCAGCAGCACATATACTAAAATTGGAACAATACAGAGAAGATTAGCATGGCCTCTGTACAAGGATGACACACAAACTCATGAAGCATTAAAAAATAAAATAAAATATTTTAATTTTTCCTACATTTCAAATCTGGACAGCCCTTCCCACTTTCCTTGTGGTTTACACTGTATGATTTCAGAAAAGTTTTCCAATCTAGAAGAGTAGGTTTCGTTTTAAGCAATAATTGCTTCAAATGGCAGGACCATGATACTAAGCAGTTAGTGAGGAGCCCTGGGCCCCTGGAGGCCAGGCTGAACAGGCAGATGCTTGGGTTCACTTCCAGTTCTCTGTGGCAAAGCTATCTGTGGGGCAAGCCCACAGTCATCTGTACAGAAGAAAGAATTGCAAATAGCATAAGGATCTGGAACAAAGTAGGTCCTCAATAAATGTATTATTAGCCCTGGCTGGTGTGGCTCAGTGGATTGAGTGCTGGCCTGTGAAACGAAAGGTAGAGGGTAGGATTCCCAGTCAGGGCACGTGCGTCTAATGCAGACCAGGTCCCCAGTTGGGAGTGTGTGAGAGGCAACCAACCAATGTTTCTCTCACACATCAATTTTTCTCTCCCTTTCTCCCTCCCTTCCCCTCTTTCTACAACTAAATGAAATCTTTAAAAATAAAAAATAAAAAAATAAATGTAGTGTTATTGTTACCATATGTACATGTTAATCTACATATTTTTGTTTCTCTTTAGGCTACCTTTTGCAAAGTAAAACATCTTCTGGTCCATTAATATTTTAAAAAAAAACTAAATATAAATAAGAAACCAATAATTCCCAGCAAAAGTTATCTCATAGAAGAAATCATTTTACTGATCACCACCACCAAATCAGATGCCCTCCCTCCCAATCATGCCTCTTGCCATGATGAGTCAGAAAGACCCCCTGCCAGCCACCCAGTTATTGAGGCCATGTTCCCAACTGGGAGGCAGCAGAGTGAAGACCAACGCAGTGCTCAGAGAGTTTAAAAATACAGGGCATTTAACTGACTAAATCATCAGGAGCACATCCAGAATCTTCAGTGACTTATTAGAATCTCCCCACCATCTTCTGGGAAGAGCACTGCAGCCTGGGCTCTTATGGTACCTGTCCTTAGCTGAGGAGATGACTACTACTTCGTTTTCTGTATAACTGCAGAGCAATCCTCCTCAGACTGCGTGTGGGGGGGGGGAGCGAGGAGGGGAGTGGGAAAGGGGAGAAAGGGGGGAGAGGAGAGAAAGGGGAAAGAGTACTTTCCAATTTTAACCCACAAAACTAAATCCTCCACTAGCTAGCAATAATTTTAATACCCTTAGATAAAGTCACTGCTTCTAACATTGCTGTTCTAACTATGGGCCTCCCAGTGACCTTGAAGAATATGTTTATTTTCTTTTGTAAAATAGGACCCATACCACAGTATGAGGTTGTTCTTCCAAGAAGGGGAAAAAGCCTATGTAGAGTAAATAGATCAGCACCTCCAATAAAAATAGATCCTCATTTAGTATTTGTTGTATGAATATTAAAAAGTATGTGCATCACAAAAGTTACTGAGCAAGTTTCCTTGTTTTTTTTTTTCAGTTCTGTCAAACTGGCACATAACAAGAAATGGCGAATCTACAGTTTCATAATTATTTTTGAGAAGAAATGTATTTGTGTTTTTTCTTGAAGGTCATTAGCTCATTTCCATAAACATGATGACACTTAGTATGATTAACAATGGTTTCAGAAAACACTTTTCCTGCCTGCTATCTGGGAGCCTGTGAAATGCACATACTGAAAATGGTGTATTTCCTTATTACAACACTACTTAACATTTTATGAGTAATCAAATTATTCAAGTGTCCTATGACTTATGGCATCTCCTCTAACATTGTTTTCATACTAAACTATTTCTGTAAAGAATCTGTTTAAATCATTAAGTGAACAAGTCTCATTTGTATCTTTATTTTTATTAAAGATTGCACAAACTGGAACCAAGACCAAAATACTGAATCCACTGTACATCATTATTTATAAAACAACATACATCACATTTGTACTCTACCAAATAGGACACTTTCTTTAAAATTATATATTGTGTGTTCTTAAATTCATGCTTTAGATATTTTACATTTGTCATTATTCTCTTATAAATAATTTCAACTTGACCAATTTGTACACCTGCTAGCTACCACTATATATTCAATGCGGCAAGGCGCAGTCTTTGACCCAACAGAAGAAATGGAAACAAGTGTGTGGATGCCACATCTACCCAATTGTGACTACTGTTTTGCCTACGCAGTGAAATGCTAATGTAAAATACATCCACAAAACATCGTTTCAAAAGGCACAATTTCCTCCACAGAAAAGAACAATTTAAAAATACGTGGCAGTTAAAGTGGGCGCCCTCGAGGGCGCCGGCGATGTTCACATTAATGTGATCCTAAACCTCGAGAGCAGACGGCCTGGGCGCTGGTAGGGAAGCCTATCCGAAGAGTCCTGGCTCACGCCGGGACCGAGGCCCGCAGGCTCCCCGGGACGCCAGGGTTCTTTAAGCCACCTCTGAACCTTCGCTGAGCATTTCAGCATCGGACCTGGCACCTTTCACTATTGCAAAGTCTGGCGCCCCACCAAAATAAAAACAACTCTGTCAACAGGGTCCTTCTTCTCACCACCAAGAGCTTCTCTACTTTCAGTACAGAACCCCACTTCTTTGTCCACGCACCCCACACACACCTCTTCTCGGGAAGAAGGGTTAGGAGACGCGCTTGCCGCCACCCCCGGCTTCAGGGCCGCTCTGGTCGTCCGTGAAGCAGACGTCCACGTCGCTATCGTTGTCGCTCTTGGGCTCCCCGGGCTCCCGAGGGTAGTCAGGCTCTGTGCCTGGACCGTTGCCCGCCTTGGCGAGCAGGTTCTGGCCTGGGTGGCGGGACTTTACGTGGCGCTCCAGGTCTCGGCGCCGCACCAGCACCTTGCCGCAGTACTCGCAGCGGTAGGGCGTGTTACCCTCTGCGTGCAGCCGGATGTGCTTGTTGAGATTGCTAGGGTCGCCAAAGGGCCGCAGGCACACTTTGCACTTGAGCGGCTTGTAGCCCGTGTGCGTCCGCATGTGGATCTTGAGTCCGTACTTGCGTGAGTACAGCTTGCCGCAGTAGAGGCACAGGTGGCCGGTCTTGGGCTTGCCCGCACTGCCGCCCCCGCTGCCGCCACTCCCTGAGCCACTCGAAGCCACGACGGCGGGTGGCAGTGTCCCTGCGTCCAGGCGGCCGCGGCCTTTCCCAGCCGCCATCTCGGAGAGCTGCTGCGTGTGCATGGCAATCTCCCGGTCGATGCTGGTCAGGGAGCCTAGCTCCGAGGGACTCAGCGTGGCCGCTGCCGCTGCCGCCGACGCGGGCCCGCTGAAGTAGGAGATGGACTCCGGATATTTGAGCAGCCCGCCGAAGTGCAGTTTGAGCGGGTAATAAGCGGCGGCGGCCGTTGAGCCACACAGTAGCTCGCCGTTGTAGACAGTAAAGGCCGGCATCACGGCGGGCAGGTGGCTGCACTCGCTACCCGGGTAGGCTTTGAGCCCACTTGCGTCGAGGCCGGGCAGCGCGCATCGCTGGAGGTGCAGGCCAGTCGCTGGAGGCAGCTGCGCGAAACGCGCTCCAGGCGGTGTGGCAGCGGCGGGCTGGGCGCGTTCCACGTGCTTGAAGGCAGAAGCCTCTTCCCGGGTGCCAGGGAGCAGAGGGAAGCCGCGCAGCGTCCCGGAGCAGGGCAAACCAGGCGGAGGAGGCAGAGGCGGATTCCCTGCGAGCAGGCACTTCGGATGGTGGTGGTGGTGGCCCACGCCGACCGCCGCCACGTTCTCCCTGCTTCCCGGGCGCCCTCCCGCCCGACCCCCGCCCAGTAGGCCGGCCCCCGATTTGCCACCGCCCTCCTCCCGGTAGGCGTCGCCATGCGCTGTCGCCGCCGTCCTGGCCAAACCTGCGGGCTTGAAAGCAGAACGCACCCCGGGATATAAGGCCAGGCCGCCTCCCCCCGCTGCGGAGCCACCTACAATGCCCAGAAAGTGGCCGTTCCCCCGGGTGGCCCCGCTAACGTCCAGGGCGCGGTCAAGATGTTCCTTGCTCCTCTTGGACAGCCCCCACTTGGAGAGGGGTGGCGAGGTGGCCGAGGGCGCAGAGGAGGCCTCGCGCTTGATGCTCTCCCTCGCTCCGCAAGCCTGGACAGGCAGTGGGGCCTGCAGGTGGGGCCGCAGAGTGCCCGCCGGGGTGGCCGCGGCGAAGTCCGGCACCTGGGGTTTTGGACAGAGGCCAAGGCCATCCGCAACAGCGGCAGCGGCAGCGCCTTGGTGAGACCCTTGCTCTTGGTGCAGGTAGGCGCGCCCCGCGCCGCTGCTGAGCACGCAGTGGAAACGTAGATGCGCCTTAAGGCTGTTGGGGTATCTAAACGTCCTCCAGCAGTACCAGCAAATGTAGCGCTCCTCCCCTGAGCGAGAAAAGAGTAGAAAAGCGACCCCGTGAAAGGTGAGCATGCAAGAAAGAAAGCGTCAGCGCCACTAAGACAAAACCCAGGTTTTGACCAGCGGTATGGGAAGAAGCAGTATTCTTGGTTCCCGCAAATAACTGAGTTCAGTAGCCTCACTATATAGCAAGAACCCCGAGAAGTCCCCAAATGATCAACTCTATCACCATCTGCACCGTCTGGAATTACTTAGAAGCTACGAGGGGTGATCTGGCCTTTCCAACGAAGACTTCCTCCGGGCCTTCAGGCCTTCGGAGGAGATCTTAGCTGAGAGAGCAGAGCTCAGGCAGGCTGGCCAGGGAAGAGACAGAGCAGAGAGCAGCTGTTGCTTTAAATCAAGTGTTGAGCCTGTGCTGGGCCTGGGCCCATCTGTTGGCGTTTGCAGAATAAGTGGCTGGCGTATGTCAAGGAGTTTGGATAAACTGAACAAAGGCCAATGTAATGGTCGTGAGCTCCTCATTACCAGGCGAGACAATATCCTGTATGTATGGGCCATATGTAATCATTCCTTTTCATAGAACAATGTCTTTTATGTCCACTATCCACCCTTCCCACCCCCTCCCAGCCTCAAACACTTTGCCTAAGGTTTTCCTGGAGCATGACCAACTGAAGGACCACATAGGGACTATGATTTGGTATTCTTCAAAATTACTTGTATCTGTATTTCCTCTTTAACCCTATTTAATTTGATGGGAGAAAATAAAAATTCCTGTGTCCTGATATTCTAAAAACTAAAGAATTATATTGCATTACGTTGTCAGCTGCACAAACCCAACCTTAGTAAAGTCTTTGAGAAAGATATATAGTTTATTTTTATTACATGGATATATTTAAGTGATGTAGATATAGATAATCAACTTGTAATAAGTGCACAATTCTCTACCAGGATCTGCATAAGTGTTGTGTGTGTCAAATATTTTTGTTTGTGTATAATATTATTAACATTAGTTGTTTCTCCTTTTGCCAGGGCCTGTGAACACAATCAAGAGAAATGTGTATGAAACAGATTCACATGGTAGAAGTTAATATTCATTCAAAAAGGTTGTATTACATGTGTACAGAGAACAGCAATTTGCAATTGGGTGGTTTTTTTGTTTTGTTTTTTGTTGTTGTTGTTTTAGATGTTGTGGTTTATTGAAAATAGTGAAGGGAAGGATTTCTGTAAAAAAAATAGATTAGTTGAGCAATAATGAAGTATCCAAAGTAAGTGTCAGTCTCATTAAATTTAATGGAAAAGCTAAATTTTCCCTCCTTGCACACAAGCAGATCAAACTTCTAAACATTGCTACAGAACAACAGTGGGGAAAAATTTGCAGATCTTCCTCCCTTTGTGTATTTTACTTCTTGCTTTCCATAAAGCAAGTAGTAGACCCCAGGAAACTACAGTGAAAGTTCAGGTAAGAAGTAGTTTATTCCAGCTGAAGCCACAGGGAGAGCAGACAGAATAAAGGAGGGGAAGGTTTTGCTTATTAGGTCCTATCCTAGTTGTTTATAGAAGACTTGGATAAAATTATTTCAATATTTCTGTTACCTTGTATTGAACATTCATGTAAAATAAATCTTGAAGAAAAGAGAGAAGAGGCCTGGATTCTCTTGGTGAGTATACTGATTTAAGATTTTAAATAATAACCTCCCTTCTCTGAAGTTCAGAACCCCTTCTTGTCACCCCTTTTTAAGAAGGAAGTTTTCAGAGGCTGCGCCAGAATGGCTCAGCTCAATGCAAAGCCAGGTAAGCTTTGTTCCTAAAACAAAGGGTCAGTATTTTCTTCAGTCTTACTCTGGAATTGAAATCCACTGAAATTAGCGAATATTGGAAGGATAGCAGTCATCACTACTTATTTCTTCTTCTTTTTAAGATTTAAGCAAATGTATGTTTTCAGTTTCAATGTTTCTTTTCCAATTTATCCTAACCAACTGACATGTTCTCTGGACTGAAATCCAACCAATGCCCAAAGTATCAAACACACTTCATAAGTGACCTCACCTCCTTTCCTTCAAGTAACCCTATGGTTGTCAAGATTTCAAGCATCTCAAAGGTAGGGAAGTCAGGGTTCAAAATAACCTATACATTCCCCAAAAGGAAAATGGTGTCGATTTTGACATCTGTTACTATATGATGTTTTAAGCTCAGTTGACTGAAATGAAAACATAAGGGCTACCACTCAAACAAGTTGCCTTTGTACTACTTGAGTGTGCCTAAGGTAGAGTGTTCTGTGCAGAGATGACTGGCCCCTTAAAGGCCAGTAGCCTGAAGAATCGTTCTCCACTTTGGCATGTTTCTCTTTTACTAGAAGAAACTGACAAAAGTATTTAATATAATGTGGTGCAAGTAACAAATTCCTTTAGGATACTTTTTATAAATACTGTACATATAAATCTACCCACAAGTCAATAAAATTAATTTACAGAAGACAGTGGTACTGTGAAGTGATTCGTTGTTCTAAATAAACTCATTCTGCCTTGTTCATGAAGTGTTTCTTAATTCCCACATTTGTATTACTTTCTTTAACCCTATTTGTAAAGCAATGAGATTGAGCAGGCAATTCAGGAGGAAAGCATGCTAAAACATTTCACAGCACTTATAATGTTGACTTTAAATATTAACCATCTTTAGGGGAAATTACAGGTAAACAAGCAATTGGCAAGGAAAAAAGTCATGGAGACATTAAATGGGCATCCCAGGATCTTAACTACTTTAGCACTTCCCAGCTTTTTTCCACAGGAAGTGTTCTTCAGTGTTTTGGGAAGGTTTTGAAAATGTTTTTCTCTTTAGTTACTGCACCTTAATTTGCATAAATCCGCTCTTGGCTTTGGAAGGGATCAAATAAATCTGAGAAGAAACTGGGATACATCCCAAATTCTATTTAAGTAGGGAAAGGGAAGTGCATAAATACCATTTAAATGGAAGGGACTCAGTACCTGCCAACTGACCAGCTGTAAGTACCGTAATGCTTCTAAAATGCTGTAGAAGTCCATTACTCTCTCCTTCCAACCAGTGCAGAAGAGATGCCCCTCCACCTTCCGAAAGCATTCCAAGTTTGTTATGCTTCCTGGAGCTCATGATGTGATTTCTCTAATAATAAGTCAAGGCTTCTTTATTGATTCTTAATTGGATATGCAATAGGAAAGGATGACCTCCATAAAGTTCATAAAGAGTATTTTTCTCCTGCCATGGGCAGGCTGATTATTAATGTTGCTGTTATCATTTACTGTTGACTTTAAGGAGGTAGTGGTGACATCGCCTCTCTGCCCACACAGACAGGAACAGTGAATTCAATTTTACACAGAGCAAGAGAAAGGCTTTTTAAGTCGGGGGCCCTAAAAGACCATAGGTGAGCTGCAGCCTTGCCCACCCCCTGTGGCCCAGAGGTCCTCTAAGTGCGGATACCTTTCTCGTCGTGCGTCGGAGTTGCGATTGTGGGGATGTCAAACCACTGAGCCAAGGAGTTGGAATACCACACAGTCAGCTCCTCCCCTGGCTGGACATCTCGCAGTGCTCGGTAGAAGATCTGGTATGCGAGAAACAGGACAGCTTGCTGTCATTCCCTGGGTAATTGATCCAAAAAAAAAACTAAGAGGGAAAGTTTCGAATCCCTGCTCTGATGCTATGTGACCTCGGAAAAGCTATTGAACTTCCCTGAACCTCACTTCCCTCATTCTCCAAGCAGGGGAAATAATAATATGTACATTATAGGGTTACTGGGATGTCTAAGTGAGAGTTGGAACTAAAGCGCTTTGCTTTTAGTTTGGTGGTCACCTCAGTGAAGGTCAGGTAGATGGAATTGGCAGCGGGAAACCCATAGTACCTGTCCTCCGGGTAAGTCTGCAATAGCTTCCAGAGTCTGTTCCTGGGGGTTCCTGGCTGCCCGGATTAACCCTATCCACTCCAGAGGTGAGCCCCCCGACTCGTCCACAAGCTCCCCTCTCACCATGCGCACCTGCAACACAAGCAGTGGTCGTTCTTCCCTGCGCCACAGCCAGGCCCACAACCCAGAGCGAAAGTTTACCCCCCCCACCCGACCGACTCAGGAAAATGGTTGCGTTAGCTTTGACCAGACCGCTATGGGCTGCTGGAAGCAGGGTAATTACCTGAAACCCTTGCTTGGGAGGGGAAGGAGGAGGAGAGACTGTCTAACATAACAGTACCCCACCTTGGCAACAGGAGGGTGAGAGCATCTCCCACCCTCCTCATCTGGGCGCACCTTGTACCAACACATCCCCTACCCCCACTCCAGTTCTCCCTCTTGCGGATCTGAGAGCAGCACAATTACCAAGGTAGTGACGTTTCGAAGTCAGTGCCGGAACCCAAAGTGTCCCCCAACCCCTCTCGTGTCCCCCACCCCCAATCTCCCTACACCACATGGAGGTGCTGAAGACCCCTGCAGTGAAAATGTTTGAACAAATCGGCCGCAAGCTGACCATTTAAAAGCAATTAAAGTGCATTTAAAGGAGTAGTGCGCCGCAAATCCGGCTTTAAACCACAGAGGAGATGACGATTGCTGAGCAGCCAGATGCGGAGACCCCTGGCTGAGCACTAGAACAATTTTTTACAAGAAAGGTCTAGGCAAGGGCAAGCCAAAACTAGGGTCCTTTCCCATCCTACGCCCCCACACGACCTTCATTTCCCTGTGGCTGTTCGCCGAACTATGCAAGTTGGGGAGCTTGAGGGCAGGCGGGGACCTTGAAAACCCCTCTCTGGTCTGGTGTCACGACACTGTTTGGGTAGTCAGAGCTGGCGGGCTAGCCTCTGACGTCCCCCAGTTGCGACCCTGGGCACTCAGAGCCCTGCTGCGGGAGCCCGGACCCTCGCCCACGGAGCCCACCTCAAAGCCACTATCTGTCTCACCCTCTATCCATTTACCCGAAACCCACAAGCAGACATCCACGGAAAGGGAAATCTGGGAAGGTTCTAGGAACTGAGAGTTTCCCAAAGGTTATTTATTTCAGAGGTGAGATAAAATTATGTTAAGGTAATTTAAGCCTCAAATTAGCATATTGAACAAAAGAAAATAAGAAAAGCCCTCAACGGATTGACCATTGCAAAACAGTGGCAAGCAGCCTTTGCAGAGGCCAGGGACAGGCGCGCCTCTGCTGAGACCCCAGAGCTGCGGGGAAACCGCGAGTTCCGAGTGGTCACCGCACGCAAAGAGCCCCGCGCACCCCAACTGGGTGATGTTCTCTCTCAGCTACTTCCTCTTCCCTCAGCCCGGTTCGCGTTCAGCTCTCAATTAATGCGACTTGTGGGAAATGACCAGGGTCCCCTTCCACCTGGCACAGTTAGCAGGTAACGAAAGACTCAATCACACCTCTCTTGTCTACCCTTATCTAACCCTTTCCTGGGCCAGGTAAAAAGGAAGCGAACGACCAGGGTCGAAGGTCGGAATGGCTAATACCTTTTTCTTGGGCCCGGGTTCCCTGCGGTCTGACAGGTACTTGCCCAGCCTGAAGGTTCCGGGCACCGGCCCGAGGCGCAGGCCTGCCGGGATGCAGCAATCGGCACTCACGCTGGTGGCCGGAGCCCGGGAGGCTCCATTCATTGCTGCCGCGGTGCCGGGCAGGCGCTTGGACGCGCAGGGTCCTCCGCAGGGCGCGAGCGACAGAGCTCCAGTCGCGCGCGAGCCAGGGAGAAGTGCCCCGACGTGCGTCCTCCGCCCGCGGAGTGACGCGGCTGGGCATGCAGAGCGCCTTTTCAATCGGGGCGGGCGCCTTTTGGCACCGCCAGCGCAAGGGCGCGGAGTTTGGTGAGAGAGTTGTGCTGCGAAGCAGCTGCAGAGTCCCACCCGAGAGGGTCACATGGAGTGGTTCCCTCAGCCCCCTGCATAATCGAGGCCTCTGAATGGCTGGCGCACAATGGTCCAGGCGACCTTCCCATTCCTAAAAATCCAATTTGTCAAGGGCGAAGAAAAGGCGCTACTGAATCAAAGGTCCGGCGGGACCATTAATCCTCAGCATGGGGTATTGTCCTCGAGACAGTTACGATATTTTAAGTGACAAATCCACTGTATAATTTCTCCATAAATTTTACTTCCTTTTATTGTTCACCGACAAACCAGTTTTGGGAAATAAGTGACTACTTTAAGTCTACTTGGCTGATTCCTTTGAGCTTTGGTCTACTTCAAAGATTTTTAATTCTCTCCCCTTGGCTTTATTGTAAAGGAGATTAAACAAAGAGATGGGGACTGTTTGGAGGACTTGTTAACTTCTATTGATTTCTGGCGTGTGCCATACAGAAATTAGGCAGGTACTTGATGGGAAAACACCAGAAAATACCTACACTTTTTAAATAACGACCATATTACCATTTCAGGGGATTGGGTTCAGGCCAGTCGTCTATTTAGAATAGCTTTATCGTTCCCTCTATCCAGTTTCGCCCTGAAATATGAAGCATCTGGACCACTTTTGGGAGTCGAGGTCAGCTGTGTATAACTGGTCTTGGGTACTCCAGGGCCGCACTGCTCTGGAGAATGGGAAGCAGCTGCAGGGGCCCAGCTTTGCAGGATATTCCACACCCTGACCACACCCAAGGGAGAAGAGGGATTCCGCCCACTGGGTTTTTAATCAAATCTCCCACACATGCCAACCAACTGCCCCAAATCCTGAATCGCGTTTAAGTTTAAAACGGTGAAGCAATCCTTGGGGGTAATTTCCTGAGAACCAATAAGCTAGCCTAAAAAAACGAAACAAACAAAAAAAAAACCTTCAACAACTACATAAAAATCCTCTACCAAAGATGGGGGAAATGAGGTCGAGGTGGGCGTTGGAAACCCCTGCCTTTAGCCCAGTTTATGAACTAAGAGAAGGATACTTCAGAGTTAAATCAGAGGGTTTCTCGTTTTCTTTTGGGGAAGTCTCCGATTTGTGTAGGGACATTTATTTTCCTAATATATAGCCAAGCAATCTAGTTAACCAGATATGTGTGGCAGATCTGTTCCCACCTGCCTCGCTCTGCCAATCTCAGATACTGCTCCCCAAATCCTATGTACTTGGGCGCGGGCCCGACGCGGAAATCCAGGCGAGGACTGAGTGACTCTGAGTTTCGGGCCTGGTGTCTGTGTCCCAACCGCTGTACAAATGGGAGGAGGGCTCCCAGCAGCCCTCAAGTCGAATTCTCCACTCCGCTCGGCTCTGCCCTAGGAAGGTACTGTTCTTAGGCTACTGATAGGGTGACTCTGATGAACAACAGCGGCAGGACGCAAGGTGGCGACACCTGTAACTCAGCAACTTGTCTCACAAGGCTCTCAAAAAATTTCTGGGTAACATGGCTGGATGGAGACCGGAGTTCGCCTTACTGGACATTGTCAGGAGACTCGGGGTCATTCAATTTGTGCTGTCATTCAAGACTCACGGACCCTTCCGTGAATAGCTTCAGAGCCTCAGTCTCCAAATCTTTACAAAGGGAATGGTAATGCAGATATTTGGCTTCCACCCAACGGTTGCGAAGGCAATCGCAATGATCTGTAGAATTAATGGGTTTGAAGCGCTCCAAACTCGTGGTTGGCTTAATAGGGCAATCCAAGCCAGGTCTACATGATACGTGGATGGCCGTCCTCTGTGCTAACTCTAACTCCAAGGTCTGTGAAGACGCGGCTGCTGGGGCAGAGAACAGAGGCACTCGGAAGGTCTGAGCGGCCACATGCTGCAAGTTCCCCTGACCCTGCAGCCACGCCATGCCCAGGGCCACTTTCTGAGGGAGCTGCTACTGATTTTTTCCCCCTTATTCCTCCAGATGCCCCTCCGCGGGCCACGAAAGCTGCCTGCGACGGAGAGAAGGGAGCCTTTGATCCGGTGGCGCATGAATGGCAAAAGCCCGGGGAGGGGAGGAGGAGAGGAAGCCATTCCGAAGAGTAGAGGGCAATAAATTTAAGCCATGAACATGTCCCTCTAACCTCTGGCCTGGCGACTCGGGGATGACACCCAGTTTAAATTACCAGGACTATGAGCGGGAAGGGGCGAGCGCGGGGCCCGGTTTCGGGGGCTCCTCCCTGGCCCTCCTTAATGAGTGAAAAAGCGTGAACGACACGCGAACAATTTTATCAATAGGACCATGTAAAGGCCGACTGTGAGGAAAGTTATTTATTAATATAGCCAATTGTGGCTGGTTCCCAGCCCCACGAGAAGAAAGGGACTGAGCCAGAGGCATTCACACCAGCTCGCTGAGTTTTATTCTGTCCTGTGGCTCAGAGTTGAAGTTCCCCAAGTGAAATAAATTGTCCACAAAGGAGGAAAGGAACACATTTTCTTTTATTTTTCCTCCCCTAAAAAGCAAGGGTGAAACCAATCTAATGTGCCCAGTGGAGCAAGATGGGCCGTGAAAAGCTGGGTGTTAAAAGTAAAAGCGGGCTGTGCAGCAAATGGGATGGAAAATTAAATGAAATTAAATAGCTTGAACGGCCGTATTGTCCCTTATTAAAAAGACACATTAATTACATGGTCTCAGCCTTATTCAAAGACAATGTTGAAACTCAATCAAAACATTCCACTTGGCTTTTTTATGAACTTAAAATGGGCGTCCAGAGGCCCGGATAAAGCGTAATCCCTTATGCACCGAGGTGCGGGGCGAGGCGGTTTCGGGGGCGGCCCTGCTCGCTGCCCACCAGGGACTGCGCGGGCAGGACTCCGGCCCAGTAACAGGTTGCCCCTAACGAAACCGGATTCCCGAAGTAGCAGCCTGCGGAGCGGCTGGCTGCCGGAACTGGCTCCCACCGCCGCGTTTCTCCAGGCCGGCTGCGTTAGGGGCGAACCCCGCCCGCTCAGGATTGCGTCCCAGCTCCGGGCTCCAAAAGCTGCGAGCACGGCGCCCGTGTGACTTACGGCGACTCCGCCGCGAGGAAAAGAGCCCCCGCGCGACTTCGAGGTTGCGATCAGCGCCTCCTTTCGGAACACCCTCTTCCAGAGCTGCCAGCGTCCGGGGCGCAAAGCTCCTGGGCTTCAGGTGCCGGGCGGCTGGGGTTGGGCAGTTGGCTGTCCCCTGTGCCCCTAGATCTTAAGGACCAAGGAGTTGGGGAGTCACCAAAACCCTCCACCCCCACGACCCCCGCGGTGCGCAGAGTCCCGAACCCCGGGATGGAGGGAGCCGCTGGAGTCAGGAGCTGCAGGCGAAGCCGCAGGGGAAACGTGGAGACCCGGCGGAGTTGGGGTCTGAGGTGGCCCGAGCCGCGCCTCCCGAGGGTGTCCGCGCCCGCAAGGCCGCGGGGGTCAGCGCGGACCAGCTGCGCAGCCCCCGAGGCGCGGGTGGGACATTAAGTCGGGGCTTGAATAGGACGGCGGCGACCGGCTCTGGGAACGCCACCAGATGACATGCCGGCAACGGGGCCATTTTCCTGTTAATTGCGAGGACGGTGGGTGCACCGCAGCCGGGGAGGCTCCAATCTCGCGGCTAGGACACAGCCCGGGCGCCGCTGGTGGGTTTTGTGGTGCCTTTTATGTTGTTTTTTAAGTTCTTCATTGGAAGCGGCTCAATAAAAGTATTCAGAGTCCCTCTCAAGTTGCCTTTTAACCGGAGTTTCCCAACTTATTTCTTCGTTCTTTCGGTTGACATGGTACAAAGAAAAGTCAGCGAGCATGTTGCTGAATTGCAATGTCTCGGGGCACCTCCACATTCAACGCTCCTCTGCCGGCCGCTGCCGAATGAGCCCGCACTCAATTCGATTTTCCTTGCTGTTGGGCACATTTAGGAGCGCCTCTATTTGTGAAGTTCATTTCTAGGCAAATGTATTCAAGAGCTGATGGGAATGAATAGGACCGTGTGTCAGCCGCCCCTAATTGGGATTAAAGCACTTAGGAGCATATGCAGAGAGTGACAAATTCTCAGGTTCCATTGTGTTTAGACTTCCACCCGTTTGAACACTCCTCCTCCAAGGGAAATTTATAAAGCTTGCAGGGAGAAACTGAGGGGGGGAAAGCGAAACGGAAAAGAACGGGGCTAATGGCTCACGGTGGGGCTGCGGTTTAGCAAGTGGTGGTGACAGCTTCAGAGAAAAGATGCTGGGGGATAATTGAACGCGGGCGGGGGAACGGGGCTGAACTCTTTAATCAGAAAGGCGGAGAGTTAAAAGGGGAAATAAAGATGTTCTTGAGATTCCCAGACGGTCCCCCCTCCTTCCCCTTGAAGAGCTGGCTTTCATTCTTCCTTTATCTCTGCCCCCCCATCCCCAACCCCAAGAACATACCCTGTCTTGGGGCAATAATAACAATTTGGAGTTTGAATTAGGTTGGGGGAAGTCAGAAGAAACAACAGTATCTTCTTTTGTATGTTAAAGAGAACTTCACAACCAAGTAGGTCAATGACAATATTTCCTGCTTTGTGTTTGTGTGTATGTGTAAAATATATTCACACTATGTTAAAACACAAGCATAAGGATAAGGATTCAGATACTTTCAGACTGTGTTTGTAAGATATATAGTGGCTTGTAAATCTCCACCTCAGAGTGACAGGGGAAGGTGACAAGGCCTTTTAAAAGCTGAAAGATCAGCCTGAAGCTGAAGCTGGGACAGTTGTCTAAGCAGGGGGCAGTGACAGCCTCTTTTAGCCCCTGAGGAGCAGAGGAGCCAGAAATGACAGATGAACACTGAACAAAAGAACAGTGAGAGCAACAGCAGGTAGTTCCGAAATTATCTGGATTTCCTTTCCTGTTTCTTAATATGTTTAAATCCACCTGGAAATAGAGGTTCCCTGAAGGACAGGAGACCTGGCTGTCTAAGCTCAGGATGAGCCCCAGTGGTGAACCGGGAGTCAAATGTTTTTTCTAGCTTTTAATTCCTCATCAGACCTCAAACCCTCCTTTCTCCCCAGGCTGGCCCACATCATGAAAGAACTTGTAAATCTATGTTTAGAAGGCACAGAATTTTCCTTTCACCCATGACCCATTTTTCAACTCTTCAGAAAGTGGTGCCTAACAGGAGGAAACTGTCCTGGCAGGTACCTTTATGGCCCCTAGGACAATCTGCGAGTGACACAGTTCATTGAGTGGCCATTATGATAGCAATAGAAAAAAAAAACAATAAAAATTTTTAGATTATGTCACAACTAAAAAGTGAATTCAGGTTCATGACCAGCATCTCTGAATAACAAGGAGTAAGTTCACTAGTAGGATCCTGTGTAGTCTCCTAATGACGCCACTAATTGTGTGTTTGTCTGTTTTAAGATGCAGTGCCATCACTCCTGTTATTCATGTCCATGACCTAATGATGATCCACTTTAGCTTCCTGAAAGCATGCCTGGATTTTTATGTATCTTTCATTTCACAGTAAAGGTTCACATTTAAATAACCTTTCAAATATATATTTAATTGCAACATAAAAATTAGGTAAGTTTACAAAAGATGAATTCTTATGTACACAGACAAAAATATTGTTGTTTGCTAAACAGCTTGAGATATAATCCATATCTGTACATTTAAATGTACATACACTGTACATTTAAAGTATACAATTCAATGTTTGTGATGGTTATTTTTTTTTGTATATGTTCAGGACTGTGCAACCATCACACAATCTGATCTTAGAATATTTGTATTTGCCCTTCCCAAAGAAAGCCCATACATGTCACTATTACTCCCCATTTGTTCCCAAACTTCCCAGTTATACCCAACTACCAATGTATTTTCTGTCTATAAAGATTTGCTTATTTTTTATATTTCATATAAGTGGACCCATACAATATGTGGTCTTTCATGACTGTATTTTATTTACTTTGCATAATTCCTCAAGGTTCATCCACATTGTAGCATGTATTAGAATGTCATTCCTTTTTATGAATGGATAGTATTCCATTGTACAGATATATCACATTTTATTTATCTGTTCATTAGTTGATAGAGCTTCGGGTTCTTCATACTTTTTTGCTATTGTGTATAATGTCACTACAAACATTTGCACACAGGTTTTTGTGTGTATATATACATTTTCATTTCTTTTGGATAAACATATACCTATGAGTGATTTGGATAAATGTATACCTATGAGTGATTTGCTAGGTCTATATTTAACTCTTTGAATAATTGTCATGCTATTTGCACAATTATACATTTTCACAGCAGTGTAGAAAGATTCCAGTTTTTCCATATCCTCCAGTACTGGTTATCATCTGTCTTTTTTATTATACTATCATAGGCGTTAAGTAGTATCTCACTGCAGTTTCAATTTGTATCACCCTAATGACTAAAAACCTAACACTTAAGCATTCTTTTATGTGCTTCTTGCATTTGCACATCTTCTTTGGGGAAATGTTTATTCAAATCCTTTTCCCATTTTTAATTGGGTTATTTGTCTTTTTATTATTGAGCATGCATACATTTTTATAATTTTTTAAATGCTCGACACAAGACAGCCTGTTAAGTTTAACCATCATAACAACACTATGAGGCAGATTTCATTATCTTTTACCAATGAGAAAAGTTCAGAAGTCAAGAAGCTTGTTTAGGGTCACAAAGTAAATAATAGAGACAGAATTCCTCCCACATCCTTTAAAGTTAAATGTTCAGGCTATTTTCAATTGACCACACACTTCCAGAAGGTTAATTGGCTTCATATATCTACTCCTTTCTGTGAGGATCATTAAGTTATTATGTGATATCCTTGTGGTTGAGAGAGTGGACTCCAAAGTCAGGCTGATTGGATTCAAATCCTGCCTCTGCCAAGTACCAAACATGTGTTGGGGTAATCTTTCTATTCTTCAGTTTCTTCATTTGTAAAATATGAGTAATAAGATCTACCTCATAGATTTGTTGAGATTCTGAAATGTTGATGGAAAGTGCTTAGCATAGCATTTGGGACATAGGATATACTCAGAAATGTTGGTTATTCATATTTTAATTGATTTGAGAGAGAGAGCAGGAGGGAGAGGGAGAGAAAGAGGAGAGAGGATTCACTTTGTTGTTCCACTTACTCGAGCATTCATTGGTTGCTTTTTGTATGTGGCCTGACCAGAGACAACCTTGGTTATGGGGTGACATTTCAACCAACTAAGCTAGCCAGCCAGGACTCATATTTTTATAACAATACCTATGCTTGCCATTTGCTGAGCCCTATGCTAAGCTTCTGTACTGCTAGGCTGGAAATTGTATGTGATAAAGTAAATGGAATAGGACTTCCAACACCAAGGGCCACTTAGGCAGTCATGTAAGACAGTCATACATACTTCAGGACAACAAACAATTGATGAGGGGAAACCTCGCTTTATAGACATATTCCAGATAATAAATGAAAAAGAATTTTGAAAATTTAAGTATTAATGTTTTGGAATCCTTGGTGAAATAATGGGTACAGAAAATGATCATCAATGATGGCTAGCATCATAAAGAGCAAACCACTTATACCATAGTTTGCCCTGTATGAAGCACAGTTTATGCTCAAATTTTTCAAGGAAAAATGAAGATTCATATTGTACATGGATAGTGCCTGAAATACCTTTGTATCTGTCCTTGTGTTTTGTAATTATTTGTTACATAAAATTTCTTGTACCATAATGTTGTTAAAAATAAATGCTAAAATTCCTTTAGAATACAAAAACCAAGTATCTAAATATAAATAAGTAAAAGTTGAATTTAAAAATTAAAATGAAAGACTTTTTCCTGAAAGTTTGGGCCAAAAATGTGGGTGCATATTATACATGGCAAAATACTGTCTTAGCTGGTGTGGTTCAGTGGATTGAGCACCAGCCTGTGAACCAAAGGGTCGCTGGTTCAATTCCCAGTCAGGGCACAGCCAGGTTCCCCCATATAGGGTGCACAAGAGGCAACCACACATTGATGTTTCTCTCTCTCTCTTTCTCCCTTTCTTCCTGTCTGTCTAAAAATAAAAATAAATAAAATCTTTTTTAAAAAGAAAAGAAAAAATACCCAAGAAAAGAAACCACAGTACCTTTAAAAAAATAAATATGAGTATACAGGGCTGGGAAAAAGTAGATTTACAATACTGCAGGCAAGACCTGAGGCAGGCACTAGGTGTGTATATACTGTCAATATTTCATTGAAATATGCAAAAAATAGATTCTTTTGTTCTGTGATCTTTCGAGAGTTATACCAAGGATATACAACTCAGAATGTGCTGAGTTGCAATCGGTGGTCTAAATGGCCATCTGGAATCCTCACAGTTACAGTGGTGCCCCATCAGGCCTTAGGAACCCACAGGCACAGTGTCCAAAGCTGTCACGATCAAAAATGCTAGACCTGTGGCATTGAGCAAAATTCTTTCCTCTTCTCAGCTGAAACAGAGGCCACCAAATGTAGACCATGCTTAAGTCAATTATAAACAGCCTAAATTCAGTGTATTTGTACAAAGACCTTTCTTTTAAAAAAAAAATCAGTAAATTTATTTTACATTACCCTTGACTTTTGAAACCTTGTTTGTTGGTTTTTTTTTTTTTTTTTTTTTTTTTTTGAGACCAATAGGAAAGAGGGAAGGCAGTGGGAGGAGCACAGTCTTCTATATTATTACTGAGACTGGGGTTACTTTGTCTGTAACTTGGTGTCCCAAGATATAACTGCATCAGTGAGGGTCTTTATGTATTGTTATGGGTTAAGTTGTGTCCTGTCCAAATTTATGTTAAAGTCTTAACCCCCGGGACTTCAGAATGTAACCTTATTTGGAGATAGTGATTTCACAGAAGTAACCAAATTAAAATGAAGTCATTATGCAGGGTCCTAACCCAATATGGTGTCCTTATAGGAAGGGATAATCTGGAAACAGACATGAATGTAGGAAGAACATCATATGAACATGAAGATGGTCATCTACATGCCCAAAACTGAGGCCTGGAATAGACCCTTTCCTCACAGCCAGGATAGCTCAGAAGGAACCAACTCTGCCAACACTTTGATTTTAGACTTCTGACCTCTGTAACTGTGAGACAATAAATTTATGTTGTTTAATCCACCTACTGTGTGGTGCTTTGTTACAGATACCCTAGTGAACTAGCCAGATACAAAACATCAGAAATCCTTTCTTAATTGTTGAAGCAGAAGAAGATATGAGGTAGTCCTGATTCTAAGCAAATGCCAGAAATCAGACTTGGAGGCTACTCTCACAGGAAAACTGCTCAAATTAGACCACAGCGTGGCTCCACGGGAGTCACCACAGCCACTGCCCAGGACACAGACCCACAAACTGAGCTGACACCTCTGAGCATGGACCTCTGCTACTACTGCCTCAGGAAGGGTGATGTCTCTGCTGCTACCCTCACAAAAATGGATTCTACACAGGTATTGCCTTTTTCACATTATCTCCAAATCAAGGCCCTGGAGGTTAGCATCTGACTTAGATGTCAAGCTGCATTCCTATGCCCTAAGAACAAAAAGAAGGCTGAGAAAATGAGCTTTTGCCCTAATAAATAGGGGACGGATGGAGACATAAGGAGGATATTCCCAGTCATAATTGAAGAGTCTTCATAGATTCTGGCAGGGAAAAAAATGCACATTTTCACTACATTGCCTTAGTCATTGTAGCAAAGTCTTTTTGCTTCCCAAGTACCCATTTTCCCCCTCTTCTAAGAGAACCCTGATTGCATTGCATTACAGCTAAGTATATTGCTGTCTGGAACAAAGATTGTGTGTTCCCCAACCTCTTTGTAGCTAGATATCATTCCGTAAGTTCTGGTTAATGTGATGTAAGCAGAGAGTTGTCTGTGACTAAGAAGACACTCAGCCTCCTTTTGCCTTTTCTGATTCCTGCATGCAGACACACGGCTAGGACTACAGAAACCATCTTAGTCTATGAAATGACCCTGTGTACGGAAGCCATGTGTTGAGAATGCCCAAACAGAAGATGAAAGGAAGCAGGATCCCAGATGACTTAATGGAACCACCAACTCTGGATTACCTATGTGTTGATTCCTTTTAGCTAAAAATGGCCCCAGCCAGTGTGGCTCAGTTAGTTGGGCATCCTCCCACAAACCTGAAGGTCATGGTTCACTGATTTGATTCCAGGTCAGGCCACATGCCTGGGTTGCAGGCCCTGAGGCAGCCACTCAGTTTCTCTCCCTCTATTTCTTCTTCCTTTTCCCTCTCTCTATAATCAATTTTAAAAAATTGTTTTAATTAAAAAAATAAAGTTGACAAATTGAAGACAATTTTTGCGTTCTGTTTTAATAATAACTTTGGTTTTCACAACATAATGATGCTGGGCAAAATAAAACCAATAAGCAGAAAGAAAACAATAGACAGAGACTAAATTGGCCTTTAGTCCATTTTCAGTTTATTCCTGTGTGTGGTATAAGAAGGTGGTCTAGTTTTATTTTTCCGCATATATCTGTCCAATTTTCCCAACACTATTTACTGAATAAACTCTTTAGCCCATTCTATGTGCTTGCTTTCTCTGTCAGATATTGAGTATGAAGGTATGGGTTTCTTTCTGGGCTCTTTATTCTGTTGATCTGTGCCAGTACCAAGCTGTTTTGATTACTATGGCCTTACAGTGTTTGATATTAGGTAGTGTAATTCCTCCAATTTAGTTCACAAAAGGCCTATGTGAGGCCTTTTGTGATTTCATATAAATTTTTGAAATATTTTTTCTCGCTCTGTGAAATACACCATTGGAATCCTGATAGAAATTGCACTGAATCTACAGATTGCTTTGGGTAGTGTGGACATTTTAATGATGTTAATTCTTCTTATCTATGAACATGGTATGTGCTTCCATTTATTTGTATCTTCTTCAATGTCTTTCTTCAGGGTCTTATAATTTTCTGAGTACAGGTCTTTCACATCCTTGGTTAGATTTATTCCTAGGTATTTTACTCTTTTTGAAGCAATTGTGAATGAGATTTCTTACATTTCTCTTTCTGTTAGTTCATTATTGGCATGTAAAATTACAACTGATTTCTGAATATTAGTTTTACATTCTGCTACTTTGCTGAATTCATTGATCAGTTCCAGTAGTTTCTTGGTTGAACCTTTGAAGTTCTCTATGTATAGTATCATGTCATCTGCAAATAAAGACAGTTTTACCACTTCCTTTCCAATTTTGATTCTTTTTATTTCTTCCTCTTGTCTCATGGCTATGGCTAAAACTTCCAGTACTATGTTGAATAAAAGAGATGACAGCAGACATCCATCTTTTTCCCAATCTTAAAAAGAATGCTTGCAGTTTTTGCCTGTTGAGCATGATGCTGGCAGTGGGTTTGACATGGATGGCCTTTATTATGTTTAGGTATGTTCCCCCATTCCAACTTTGCTGAGAGATTTTTATCATAAATGGGTGCTGGATTTTATCAACTGCTTTTTCATGTGGTTTTTATCCTTCATTTTGTTTATGTGGTGAATCACATTTATTGATATTTGAATGTTTATACCAACCTTGGATTCCTAGAATAAATCTCATTTGATCATGATGTATGAAATTGGTTTTCTATGCCACTAAGTTTCAAGGTTGTTGGGTATTCAGTATCAAATAATACATTTCTTATGAGCAAATACAGTTAAATACAAGAGAGAGAAATGGGGGAAACTGACTTGATTCAAATGATCAGCTGTAGAAATATGTGAGAAGGCAACTTCTTTAGAAAAAACATGGTTAACAAAAGTGGGGTTTTGATTAATCATGAGTGTAGAAAACATTATTAAGATGTCCCCACTTCTTTCTTGCTAACATAATCTTGTTTATTTGTGTATGAAAGCAGTGAAGGACCTTGGCAGTGTGGCCCAGCTGGTTGGAGCGTGGTCCTGTACACCAAATGGTTGCGGGTAAAATTCCCAGTGTGGGCATACACAGGAGGCAACCTATCAATGTTTCTATCTCACATAGATCTCTCTCTCTCTCCACCCCCCCAACACACCTTCTTCTCTCTCTAAGATCAATAAATGTATCATCCAGGGAGGATTTGTTTTTAAAGTGAGGGTCACCCCTAGCTGGTGCGGCTCAGTGGATTGTGCGTGGGCTGCAAATCAAAGGGTCGCCGGTTCTATTCCTGGTCAGGGCACATACCTCGGTTGCAGGCCAAGTCCCTGGGGACCATGTGAGAGGCAACTGCACATTGATGTTTCTCTTCCTCACTTTCTCCCTCCCTTCCCCTCTCTCTAAAAATAAGTAAATAAAAAAATTGTTTTTAAATAAATAAAAAGTGAGAGTCAGTGGGTGGAGGGACTGAGCAAAAAAGAAAAAGAACTCATGGACATGGACAACAATGTGGTGATTGCAGGGGAGAGTGGGTATAAAGAGGTTAAACGGTATTGCAAAAAATACAATAAAAAATAAATTAATCTCTGGATGGTGTGGCTCAGTGGATTGAGTGCAGGTCTGCAAACCAAAGGGTCTCTGGTTCGATTCCCAGTTGGCGCACATGCCTGAGTTGCAGGCCAGGTCCCAGTAGGGGGCATGCTAGAAGCAACCACACATTGATGTTTCTGTCTTTCCCCCTTCCCTTCCCCTCTCTAAAAATAAATAAATAAATGTTTTAAAAAATAAATTAAGAAAAGTAATTTATCGAGTTTTTTAAATTTAATTAAAAAAAAAAACAACAGTTGTGAAGGGTTTCAGGAAGAGTGCTAAGTCACTCCAAACCCCAGGAAGTAAATCTTGATTCATTTACATCAATTATGATAGTTCCCTTCCTCTTGCTTTTGAGTGGTTAGGAATTGGCAGGTGAGACAATTCTGGCCAAGAAAGACATAAGGAAATGTCTTCTGGAGATACATGGGAAAGATTTATCCTGATCTTAAAAAAGGTGTTCAAAATGATAGAGGCCCCATTACTTCTCTTTGAATGTCTGTGAGGATGAATGTTGTGTTTCCTAGAATGATAGCAATCAGCTGTGAGAGAAAAAACATGAGGGCAGAAACTGACATACTAAGGAAGCCAGAGGCCTGTCATTGTGAGCCATTAAATTAACCAATCTTAGAGCAGTTCTGCCTTTAGGTAATTAAGTAATATCTGAGATGATAAGTGATATGAAAAAGAATAAAGCAAGGTAAATGGTGAAAGACTGATGGAGGAAGGTGCTATTTTATATGGATGGCTAGGAAAGGTCTCTCTGATAAGATGATATCTGATACTCAAAGAAAGTAAGGGGTAAGGCTGTGTAGGTAGAAGTGTGCCTAGTAAATTCCAGGTATATCAATAAGGCCAATGTGACTGGAACAGAGTATGTGAGGGGGAAAGTGGTAGGAAGTGAGGTTAGAGAGAATAATAACAGGACCTATTGATGCAGGGCTCTTTGAGTCGTGTTAAAGACTGTGGATTTTATTCTGGTGATATGGGTAATCTTTATAAGGTTTTGAACAGGGGTGTAACACAATTGGAATTTTTACTTTAGAAAGATCACACTGATTGCTAGAAGGCACAAAGGTGAAAGCAGAGAGTAACTAGGAGACTATAACAATATCCAGGGAAGAGGTGGTGGTGGCTTGGGCCAGGGTGGCAGTTGTGATAAGAAGAAACAAACTTCTGGAGATGTTTCTGAGGCAGAGCCACCAAGATTTTCTGATGAATTAGGCTGGGATGTCAATAAAAAAGAGAAATCAACTCTTTCCTAAAGCGGCCAGAGGTAAATTCTGAAAAATTTTTGCTATCCACTCAGCACAAAAACACCCCACAAACTCATGCAAATCAAGAGGTTCAAGTCTTTGTGTTTACTTTAAGAACACTCATGAAACTACCCAGGCCCTCAAGGGTATGCATATTAGAAAAGCCACCAAGTATCTGAAGGAAGTCACTTTACAGAAGCAATGTGTGACCTTCTGTTGTTAAAATGGTGGTGTTGGTAGGTGTGCTCAAGCCAAACAGTGGCACTGGACACAATGTTGGTAACCCAAAAAGAGTGTTAATTTTTTGGTGCACATGCTTAAAAATGCAGACAATAATGCTAGATGTCGGGTTTTAGATGTAGGTTCTCTAGTCATTGAGCACATCCAAGTGAACAAAGCTCCCAAGATGTGGCATAGAATTTATAGAGCTCATGGGCAGATTAACCCATACATGAGCTCTCTTTGTCACATTGAAATGATCCTTTCTGACAAAGAGCAGATTGTTCTTAAATCAGAAGAGGAGATTGCACAGAAGCAAAAGATAGCCCAGAAGAAATTGAAGAAACAAAAACTTATGGCCCAGGAGTAAATAAATAAAAACAAAAGCAAAAAAGAAAAGAAAAGAAAAGAAGAAATAGGAGCCAGAAGTGAATCCTAGGTTTTTGACATAAACAAATTGTTGTTGTGAATTTGTTATTTACAAGGATGGAAAGAACTGAAAGAGCAGCAAATTTGAAGAGAAACACAAGTTTGTGTTAAATGTGAGATGGCTAGTATTATCAGAAGTAGTGAAGTAGGAAGCTGAAACATATACATTTAGATTTTAGAGGAGTGTTCAGTCTAGAGATGTAAATTGAGAAGTCATCACTATAGAATACATATTTAAAGTCATATTGACGGGCACGATTATTAAAGGACTAAGTGCATACAGAGATAAAAAAAATCTAAGGACTGAGACCTGAGGCACTTCAACTTTTAGAAGTAAGACAGGTGAGGAAGAACCAGCAGAGAAGACAGAAAGAGCAACCGGTGAAGTAGAACTAAAGGAGTTGTGTCCTTGAAGTGAAGTTTATAGAAAACAATAAAAGAACGATGATCTCCGTTAAATGCTGCTGAAAAGTCAAATAAATTAAAAATATTAGACGTTAACCATTAGATGGGGCAGCATAGCAATCAATACTGATTTTACCAGGAGAAGTTGCTATTGGATTGATGGGGGTGAAAGAGAGAATGGGAAAAGAAGAAGCAGGGACAGTGACTATAAGCTACTGGAGTTTTGCTATAAAAGGGAACCAGAGAAATATGATATTAACTTGAAGAAGAAATGAAATCAAGTTCTTCTTAAAGGTTGGTAGATATCTACCAACAGACTTTAATGATGAAGGCAATGATTCTCAAAAGAGGAAAGTATTGATTATACAAGAAAGGGGAGAGGACAACTGCTGAGTTAAGTGAGAGTTCAGACAGGAGGGTTGATAGCATATCTCAGCAAACTTCTAGTACATTGAGAGAGAGGCTCAACAATTCAATCCCTAATACTATTCCTCCTCCTCTCTCATCAAATCACAAAACTAAAGACCTTAATGATAATCTAGTCCCAACCCCTTCCTTTCATCAAAGGAAACTGAGGCATAGAAGGTAGCCACATTTGGCCAAAAACCATAAAACCTATGAAGGGTGCAGCGCACCCTTTCCACCTCACTATGCTTCCTCTAATGTAGTTTAAAGGGATGAAGTGGAAAAAAAAACAATGTCTGCTTTTCATTTTGGTCCTCTTCTGCCTCTTCTTGGAAGTCAGAGGGATTGACCCTGTCCTTGGTACTCTGCTACTACAGGCAGGAAGGCTGACCTTCACCACCAGCTCTCCTGCAAGAAGCACTGTGGCCCGAGCCAATTGGGTGGCCAGGATCTAAACAACCTTTTAGATCTATTCATCTAAAGAGTTTTGAATCTGGGATCTGAAATCAAGATAGTTTATAGTCTAGTTTAAATTGACCATCTCCTCAGGGCAACCATTATTTTTTCTCACAAGCCTGGCTGAACCCCTATCCTTTTACATAGCCCTGCCAAACACTCCCACAACCTAGTTACTAGGCAGCTCCAAAAAGCCATTTGTATTACATCTCGTGGGGCCAAGTATCTCAGAACCAGTGGGACATCTAAAGGCTCCAGGTCCCAGCCTTCAGACAATTTTTAAAAATCCAAATATATATAGGTAGTAGTCAAATAAAATAAATAGAACACTTCTAGGTTGCTCAATTAAAATTAATTCCATAAGACCTTTTAACTTGATTCTTACTGGAACAGGTGACCATCTGAGAGTGACAGGTTCTTAGTCCTGCTCCCCTGTTTATTGCTCTACTCTAGTCCCATTTGAGTTTCTTTGGCCTCAATATTTATGGCACAACAAAAAAGAGATACTTCCTTTCTCATTATAACAAATAAATTATACACCCAAATGGGAAGAAGCCCCTCACAAATTCACTGTAAAATCATTAAAGAGCAGGCATAAGTTTGGGGCAGGTTATTCTTTCTAATAATATTCCTCTGTAGAAACACTTCATGATTTTTATGTATTTAAGGGCAAAACAATGTAAAGACTTCACTTGAGAATAACCAAAATAGCTAAAGAGTTATGATAAGTGACAAAATATTTATTTAATAATGAGGATACTAAAGATAAGGACTTCATTTTCTTGAATTTTATTCCATTTTAAGGAAATATAGCTACACAGTCAGTGCTAAATTGCCCAAATATCCAATGAAGCAATTCATAAAACAATTGATATTATTTAAATGCTGGATAGCATTACCCTCAACATTCTAATTTTGATTTTAGATATGAAGATAATGACAATGTAGAAAAACCAGATTCCACATATTTACAAGGAAAATAAATTCAGTATGTGTTGACCACTGAAACCATTCCTACTTTCTTCATATTGCCTATATAATAAAGAGCAGATTTGCAAGGCCTCCTGTTATTAGAATGGGAAGTCAAGGAAATAATATATGAGAAAGAAAAATAAATATTGTTTAATCTCAGGAAGAATATTACTCCCTGTTTCAAGTTGAAAAAAAATTTGTGAATTAAGGATTGTTGTGATTTATTCAAAGTCATACCTACAGCTTTTCATTCTTGGTAACAAATGTCATAATAAGCATGGGAGAAAATTAAAATGAAGAATATCACCAAGTTGGGGGGTGGGGAGGGCTGGGGCAGTGGGCTGGAATGGGAGCAAAAGACAGAAAACTGTACAAGAACAACAATTAAAATAAATTTAAAAAAAGAAATAAAAAATATCCTAAATGAAAAAAAAAGAATATCACCAAGTTAAGTAATAAATGTGTTTATTACTAAATAAATGTAAGACTCAAGATATTTAGATCTGGCTAGCTGAAATATTCATTTTAAAAGAAAATACTTGTATGGAAATGATGTTACTTAAAAGAGGAAAGAAGGCCTTTTGCTCTCAGCATCATATGTTCCAAAACACATATATTCCTTCCAAAACACATTCTGAATTAGACAGTCAGTACTTTGTCCCATTCTTTGTAGAACTGTTCAATCTGAGGAGATCAAGCAAAAACTGACTTTAAAAAATTATTTATTAAAGTTAGTGGGGTGATATTGGTTAATACAGTTACATAGATTTCAGGCTTGAATCTATAAATTTGAAAGAACCAGTGCTTCAACTATGGAAAAGTTCTGTCCTAAGGAAATTTTCTGCCCAACTCTTTAAGCCTAGGCAGACCTGCACATCAAAGAGTAAAGAAATTTTGGGTGTTTGAAGAATTGGGCAATATCTGTAATCTAAGTGTGAGGTGCAGGTATTTGCTTTGCTTCTTTCTCTTGCAAATTGCGATTGAAACAGGGAAAAGAAAGTTACTGAGAGAGAAATAAAAATTGGGAGTTTTAAGTGTTTTAATGCATTTTTAGGTATTAATTTCCCTCCTGTGCTTGCTACTAATTAACATTACAGCATTTGTTTGTTCTTTTAAAACTGGTTAGAAATCTGTAACATTTTTTAGAAAGTAAATTCAAACAATCGGTTCTACATTCTGGAGATACTAAGTATTACAATGAGCACTGAGATAGATCTCCAAAAGATTCCTCTTTCTGGAGCAATGCAATTAGCCGGTGTTTCCAATGACCAAATGGGTCATCTCAGACAAGAAATGATTGTTCGGGGCAAAGGATTCACTTCACTCCATCAAATGGATGCTCAGATTCGAAAAGTTCCACACAAAGAGCTCTTAGACAAAAACAGAAGTGAGCCAGTATTGCAGTGTGAAACTCCACCAGGATCCTCATTTGGTTCTTCAGACCCGGTGGCAAAACTCTCCGACCTTGCGCTCGGTAGAAACGCAGATGCTGGGGAAGCCCAGGCAAAGAGCAGAACGCTAGGAATCTCTGCCGGTCTGGCCGAGGCCCGCCACCTGCTGCGGAAGAGGGACGCTGAGGACTGGGACTGCACAATACTCGCCCCGGGACCCGCAGATTCCTCTGCAGGACGGCCGAGTTCGGGAGCAGGCCTTCTCCCCTACGCGGCGCGAGGAAGAGGAGAGTTTGGGCCTCCTTTGGGGCTTGAAAAGCACGGAGCGCGGGGGCCATGCTGCTCTGCTCCTGGGGTTGGGCTCTCAGGCGATCAGACTGTTTTCCTGCGAAGGTGGATGCCCCCCGAGATCTCCGCGCGGACCTTTCTCTCTTCCCTGTGGCAGTCTCCCCGACGCCCCACGCCGCGCTTGCGCCTTAAGTGGTTGGCTAGCGTCCGGGTGGCACTGGGACTACGCACTCGCAAAGCCGTCCGCTGTGCTGTGTTCAAAGTGCTCTGGGACTTAGAAGTCGCAGCGCCTGCCAGGGCCGGTTTCAGGGGCGGCCTCCAGAGGGCGGGCGGAGACAACCGGCTCCTCTGTGCCTCCCGCCCGCGCCTTGCCTCGGTCTACCACCCCGCACTTGCTGTCCACACCCTGCTCTGTTCTCCGCCTTGCCAGACCCCTACCTTACTTGCGACGGCAAAGCGCAGGGAGGTGGGGTGAGGGACAGGGTCCGCAGTGACTGCATCAAACTGGTGTCGCACTCCCAAGACAGGAAGCCTTTTAAAGTAATTTCATTAAATGTTTTCTACTGATAAAGACAAGTGATAATAAAAGAGAAGCAGGAGCTCACATTTGCCTGTAAAATTTGAGTAACGGGCCTCTTGCTGTGAGGCCCACTACTGTGTTAATTTACGCATCCTCATGGTTTCCACGAACACGCAAGGAGCGCTTATTATGGAGCAGCTCTACTCGAGCTTGACTAGCATCATCTTAGGCCACCCAGGCACTTCAAATGTGATTTTCCCCACGTTTTCAGAAGCACTGCAAGGCAACTATTACATAGTTTTCAAAAGACCTGGACAGCTTGGTGCCCTTTGTCAAGAAAAGTACGATGACCCACGGAAAAAGTTGTCCAATTCACTTGTGTGGCCCTAGGGTCAAATCTGGGAGTCAGGCCCAGATGTTGATGCATGGGAGAAAAAAGACCAACGTCAAAACCAGGAAGACTCTAAAGCTGATTGTTATCATGATAATTTTTACTTCTTTTTTTAAAGGGTTCACATATGTAAATCTATTCTACTTAGCCAAAAAGTCACAACTACAGCTGAATAAACCTGTAGTCAATGTAAGTCTTCATACACTAAGAAAAAACACAGAAAACTGATGGCTGTCTTTGTAAAAAGGTAGTGGCTGGTTTCCTGTGTCCGTAGTGGGCTATTTAATTCTGTGTATCATGAAACCTAAACGAGAAAACGTGCTTATCGAGAAGGAGAACTTTTTTTCTTCTAAATAGAAAACTTTGTACATGAAATATTGATATTGTCAGTTGAAATATCTGGTGAAGTCTAACTATTTTTAAATATAACATGTGACAGGCGAACACAGCTGCGACGTTCCTCTGGGAGATTAACTCTTCCTCTGCTAGTCCGCCCTCCTCCCTCCACCGCCGAGTTCACCACACAGCAGTGGCAGGGCTGACGGTGTTTGGGGATGTCAGGCAGCGGCAATAGAGCTTCACAGCTCTTTGCCTAAATAAATGGGTGCCCGGGTGCCCGGTGGAGCAGGCTGGCAAGGCTGACTCCGGGAACAGAATGAGGTGCACACATCGCCCTGCTTGCAGCTTTGGCTGCTGCTACTGCTGCTTCCCTCTGCATCCCACGTCCCCAGCTTCAACGCGCCGCCACAGTCCTTCCTCTGGGTCTCTAGTACCTGCTTAGGGTTAGGAGAAGAGAGGAATTTCAAGATAACTCTGGAATTGCCCCCATGAGACTGGCTCCTGGACCTGGCGGGTTTCTCCGGCTTAGCTAAACCTGAAGCTTGGAGAAGTCCCACAGCCGCGATTTGACCCTGCCCGACCTAGGGGCAAGCACCTTGCGGAGGACGTGAGGACACTTCGCGCGGGCGCACGGGTGAAAAAGGGCTGGGCGGTGCTCAGCCGTTCTCTCTGCTGAGCTCCTAGCACTTCTCCCGGCTTCGAATCGAAGCCGCAGAGCCGAGTGACTGAAATCCCTGGGAAGAATCATGAGGGCTTTGTTGTTGCTGCTGTCGTCGTTGTCGTCGTCGGCTTCACGGCAGTTTAAGCCCGCAGCCTGGGGAAGGGGTGCGGGTGGGGCTCCTCGCTCCTGGGAGTCCCGCAGGCCTGAGCCTCAGCTGGGCCAATGAGGTTGACAGGTGTATGCTGTCGAACTCGGAGCACCAGGAGGCGTCTGGGAATGAGAGCGGAATGCCTGGGGCGAGTCCGCTGGGAGGAATCATCTGGCGTTCAAGCCGCTCCAGGGTCTGTTGCTGGAGCTGCAGATCGGACCGCGCCGCAGGAGCGGGAGAAGCATTAACCTGGCCAAAATAGACCGTGCAGACCCTTACCCCACTCAGCACGCCTTGCGCTGGCCTCTGGCCGGAGTTCCCTCTATAAGGCAGGGCACTTAAAGCGGAGGTTTTAGTTCTCTAGAACTACAGGACGCGCAGTGTAGTTGTTACTTCCCTATTTTCAGCTCATAGAGTGGTACCCAGCACAGAGCCACGCTCAGTAAAGTAATGGTTCATTCAATTAAAGTGTTTGTTGAGCGCCCAGAATGTGCCGGGCACTGGCACAGTCGTGAACAACACAGAAAAGGCATCTGGCCTCAGCAAGTTTACATTTCCCATTAGTTAAATAAGTGAAAAAGACTCAGCTATCAAGAAAAGCTGTAGAAAACAAAGTGTCACCTCTGGGCCACCTTCCCATTAGTAACCTCCAAAAGGACAGGAAGGGGAAATGGCCAAAAAGATAGAATTAGAACCATCCCTTTCCTCCTCCATGTATCTCTAGGGAGAGGGAATAAAGTAAAGGGTGATAGGAGGGATCTCCTGTAGTATCAGCTCTGTGTTCTATAAGCGTAAGAAAATATTACCTACTTTCCTTACCTACCTATGTTCAGCGTTATGGTCTGAATGTGCCCTCAAAATTTACGTTGAGTCCTAATGCCCAATGTGAAGGTAATAGGAAGTGTGGCCTTTAGGAGGTGCTTAGGCCATAAAGGGTAGAGTCTTCATGAATGGGGTTAGTGCTCTTATAAAAGAGACACCAGAGAGATCCCTTCTTTGGGGGGCTTGGGAGGGCTGCTATCTGTGAACCTGGGGTGAGCTATCTGCTGGGTGTCTTGATCTTGGACTTCTTAGCCTCCAGAACTGGAAGAAATAAATGTCTGTTGTTTTTAATTCACCTATTTTATGGTATTTTTTATAGCAGCCTGAATGGACTAAGATATTCAGTGCATTTTATATGCTAGGGAAGGAGGTCTGTCTTTAAGGTCTATACATAACCAGTCTAGTCTCATGGAAGAACACCCAAAGTGAACCAAAGCTGAACAAATAAGGTAAAAAAAAAAAAAAAAAAAGAATGAGAAGGAAGTACACAGGCAGTTCAATGATTAAAAACAAAAAGAATGATGGTGCCCATTTTTCCTTTCCACAAAGAAACATTGTGAGTGTGTCACAGCAACTTTTCACTGTTTTTAACTTAGATCAAAGATTGCCGATTAAAGAAATTAGAATTATAAAATGAGTATATCTTGACAACCTCTCCCTGAAGTAGAAATCTTGATACTAGTGATTCCACTTCCCCTTAAGCTACTTTGGCTTCTGGCTTTGAAAAGACCTAACTGGGCTTGTATTCTGTGCCTAGATCTTCATTTATAAAGGTGACTGAGTGACAACACAAAAAGGTCAATGCCATTGAAAGAAAGGTTTAATGATACAGCTGCCTAGAAACAAAGAGGCAAGAATCACCACACAAGGACAAGGTTGGAACACCAGGTTTTGGTAGGAAGCAAAGGCAGGAGCAAGCAATATGTTTAGGCCAGAGTATTGAGGCTTCTGAAGGAAAGGCAAGGCAGAAAAGGGTGAACAGTTTAGGCTGGACTATTATGAATAATTTCCTTGGATTTGGATATGGGATGTTTCCTAGTTGCCTAGCATCTGGCCCTGGAAGATTAAGGCAGAATATTGTCTCCTGGGATATATGGGCCAGAGACGGGAGGTATGGCTCCGGATTGGTTAGTTTGCATATCAAAGACATGCTTTAGGCTGGGCCTTTCGTAATCTCTAAGAATTGGCTACTCCTGGAAGGGTCAGTCTCTCCCCAGCCAGAAACTTTTTAAAGAGTCAAAACGTCATAATATACAGAAAACTTTACATATGATTAATAAAGCTTGGGGTAAGAAAAAGGACCCTAAGATTCCTGTGTTCTTTGAATACAATGCCCTGAGAGTCTAACCTCTGGACAGCATACTTTCTTTTCTTCAGCTACAGAAAATGACTTTGGAAAGGAGGCTGATTAGTTTTGGTGGAGGGTTGATGACATCAAATGAAGTCAGAAAGGTTCAGAGAAGTAGAATCAAATAAAGGATTCCAGAGTTCTTAGCCAGATTTATGGTAAGATATTGAGATAGGTTTATATCATAATGAAGTCTGTGTAGAGGAGGTTGAACTGGTTTTTGTAAAGGAGTTATCCCCTATCTAGTGGGCTTCTTTGAACTTAGAACTTGAGATTATAAAGCCTTTCATTTGTTCAGCAAATCATATATTCATACATGGTCTCAGATTTGGGGAGCAGGCCCAGCAGGCATTGTTATTGATTTTAAAAACGGAGCCTCAGGCCCTGACTGGTATGGCTCAGTTGGTTGGGTGCCATCCAGGTCAATGGTTCAATTCCTCATCAGGGCACACGCCTGGGTTGTGGTTCCAGGACAGGACACACATGAGAGGCAACAAATGAGAGGCAACCCAACTGATGACTGTCTGTTTTTAAAAAAAAGAAAAAGAAAATGAAGGCTTAGATAAGTAATTTGTCCGAGGCCCCATGGTTAGTTAATAGAAGAATCCTTGATAGTATCTGGGTTTTATGCTTAGCCTGGTACTCTGCCCACCATTCCTAAATAGTAGTTACATTTCAGCAAGGACATTTAAAATTTTTTTCGTCAACAAGCATTTATTGAGGAACCACTAGTAACTAACTGCTCAGTACTATGAGAGAGTCTGTGGGAGTATATTTGCTGCTCCTTAATATGTTTAATGTTGTCACACAGTGGGTTTGTTCATTCTTGGCATTACCAGTAAAATATGAAGTTATACACACTCCAGACACATAGACTGTTACTGCATTCAGCTTCACCACACTACATATGTAACCTGGGCTCATTTTCTAACCTTTGAGCCTAAGCCTTTCCATTCATAAAAGCATAATAATAATGCCTACTTATGAAACTGGAAAAGCTGCCATTTGCGCTGCCTGTCACTACCAGCCCAATAAGCAGAGACAGGGATTGAATCTTTAAAGGGCACTTTATTCAGATGGTTTGTGATCTGAAAAGATGGCAGATTATATACCCTAACAAACTGTCTTATATTCCATTTTAATTCAACTTTTTTCATGAGAAGAAGAAAAGTGTAGGTAAGGGGCTTGGAATTCAAGCAAAAAAGTTAATCAGATAAAGAGCTGCAGCATTCTTTCATCTGTTGACCTGTGATTCTTTATCTGTGTCCTCAGTGGTGGACACCTCACTCTGGAGTACAATGGCTCAGATACCACTTGATTGCATGCAGTCCTCTGAGGCATGAAGGTGGAACTGCTTGTGGTCTTCTGGAGTCAGAGTGGATCATACCCTCAGTTTCTGAAATAATAGCTTTTTAACATGCATCAGCTATTAAGCTTATTGACTATTACCTAAAACTAAATTTTTCCTACTCTTGAGTTCTCGATCACTTATTAGGCTTGTTAAAGACTAAATAAAATATGCACATGTAACCATTACTAACCATGGTTACATTTCAGGTAGCTAATAGATTTCACACATAAAGAAAATAGAAAATTGATTACCTGGTAATTGAATAAAGATTTCTGTATTCAATAATGTGAATTAAAATTACTACTCATATTTTTTCTATTTTATTGATTAGGCTATTACAATTGTCCCAATTTCTCCCTCTTTGCCCCACTCCATCCAGCACCTCCACTCACTCAGGCAATCCCCATACCTTTGTTCATGTCCATGGGTAATATACAGGTTCTTTGGCTACTCCATTTCCTATACTGTACTTTACATTCCCATGGTTATTCTGTAACTACCTATTTGTACTTCTTTTTTATTATTTTTTAAGATTTTATTTATTGCCCTGGCTGGTGTGGCTCAGTGGACTGAACACCAGCCTGCAAACCAAAAGATTGCCGGTTTGATTCCCAGTCAGGGCACATGCCTGGGTTGTGGGCCAGGTCCTGCCCCCAGTAGTGGGTGAGCCAGAGGCAACCACACATTGATGTTTCTCTCCCTCTCTTTCTCCTTCCCTCTCCCTCTCTCTAAAGATAAATAAAATATTTTATTAAAAGATTTTATTTACTGGGGGGGGAGGGAGAGGGAGAGAAACATCAGTGTGTGGTTGCCTCTTGTGTGCCCACCTACCAGAGACCTGGCCCATAACCCAGGCATATGCCCTGACTGGGAATCAAACCAACAACCCTTTGGTTTGCAGGCCAGCACTCAATCCACTGAGCCACACCAGCCTGGTCCTATTTGTACTTCTTAATCCCCTCATCTCTTCACCCATTCTCCCATCTCCCTCTCTGTATCTGGCAACCATCAAAATGCTCTCTATATCCATGATTCTGTCTCTGTTCTTCCTGTTTGCTTAGTTTCTTTTTTAGATTCGATTGTTGATAAACATGCATTTATTGCCATTTTATTGTTCATAGTTTTGATCTTCTTTTTCTTAAGTAAGTCCTTTTATCATTTCATATAATAATGGTTTGGTGGTGATGAACACTTAGTTTTTTCTTGTCTGGGAAGCTCTTTATCTGCCCTTCAATTCCAAATGATATCTTTGCTTGATGGAACAATCTTGGCTGTAGGTCCCTGCTTTTCATGACTTGTAAATCCCTTCTAGTCTGCAGTCTGCAGTTTCTTTTGAGAAATCAGCTGACAGTCTTATGGGAACACCTTGTAGGTAACCACCTACTTCTCTCTTGCTGCTTTTAAACTTCTCTGTTTATCTTTAACCTTTGGCATTTTAATTATGATGTGTCTTGGTGT
>PVKU01003034.1:95850-196642 GCA_004027475.1 Anoura caudifer | reverse complement strand
ATCATCACCAAGCCCTTATTATATGAAATGTTAAAGGGACTTATCTAAGAAAAAGAAGATAAAAAATATGAACAGTAAAAAGACAGCAAACTCACAGGTATTAACAACCAGACCTAAAACAAAAGCCAACTAAGCAAACCACTACAATAGGAGCAGAAACACAGAAATGGAGATCACATGGAGGGTTAGCAATAGGGGATTGGGAGGAGGAGAGAGGGGAAAAGGTACAGAGAATAAGTATCATAGACGGTGGGTAGAAAATAGACAGGGGAAGGGCAAGAATAGTGTGGGAAATGTAGAAGCTAAAGAACTTATGACACATGAGCATGAACTAAAGGGGGGAATGTGGGTGGGAGGGAGTGTGCAGGGTGGAGGGTAATAAAGGGGGGAAAATGGGACAACTATAATAGCATAATCAATAAAATATAATTAAAAAAAGAAAAAAATGGCTGCTGTCAATAAATCAAACAAATGCTGGCATGGGTGTGGAGAAAAGGGAGCCCTCATGCACTGTTCGTGGGAATGCAGACTGGTGCAGCCACTGTGGAAACTGTATGGAGGTTCCTCAAAACATTAAAATGGAACTGCCTTATGACTCGGTGAGTCCACTTCTGGGTCTATATTTGAAGAAACCCCAAAAACTATATCAAAAGTATATTTGCACCTCTACGTTCACTGAAGCATTATTTGTAAGAGCTGAGAAATGGAAGCAATCCAAGTGCCCATTGAGAGATGAGTGGGTAAAGAGGCAGTACACATATACAATGCAGTATTACTCGGTCATAGAAAAGAATGAAGTCTTGCCATTTCAGGCAGTATGAATGGACCTAGAGGGTATTATATGAAGTAAAGTAAGTCAGACAGAAAAAGACAAATATCATATGATTTCACTTATGTATGGAATCTGAAGATCAAAACAAACAAACAAACAAACAAAATGGAAATGCTTTAATCTCTACAGAGATCAGACTGATGGATGCCAGAGAGGTGTGGAGTTGAAGAGCTGGGTGAAAGGCTTAAGAAGTACAAGTCGGTAGTTAAGTTACAAAATAGTGATGGGGGTATAGAGTGCAGCAAAGGGAATGTAGTCACTATTATTGTAATGACTATGTGTGGTGTCGGTGGGTACTGGAAATATGGGGGAAAGCATCTGATTATCTAACCCTACACTGTGTACCTGAAACTAATGCAAAATAATATTTAATGTAAATTGTAACTGAAATAATAAAAAAAACAAAGTATTGTCTCACTGTTTAAACCTGCTTTTATTTTATTTTTACTATGGCTAAACAGCTTTTCATTTGATTATAGGTCATTTAACTTTCTTCTTTTGTGAATTGTCAGTTCATTTTCTGTCCAACTTTCTCCTTGGATATTGCCTTTAGCTGGTATACATTTGTGAATATTCTTTATGAACAGTAATATTTTCCATGTTATTTATGTTGCAAATACTTTCCAGGATCACTATTTCTATTTTTACCTTTGCTCATAATATTGATAAAAGAAGTTTTAAATATTCATACAGTCAAATCTATTCTAGTTTACTTCTACATATTTTTTTTCCAGTGGATGAAAAAAATGAGATCAGGATAAAAGTTGGTCCGTAGGCATTCAATAATCTTTTAGCTCAAACTTCAGGAAACAGGAATTGTTTAACAGGTGAAAGTTTTCACTTGCACACAAAATGTTTACCTAAGCTAACTTAAGGATTTCCAGCCATGCTAGGTTGAAAGCTACTAAGCTTGCCCTTCTGGCTTGTATCCTGCTTAAAATGTGTGGCATTAAAGTCAGTGTTGGATTTGCATGTTAATGGAGGCTGTTGGGATGAGTGTCGAGTAGGTCAGCTCTATTCTTCAACCTTGAGCTTTCTAATTGCTATCAGCTGCTGACATCAGACAAGCGTACTGCAGTTTCTCCAGTGTTTTGTTCTTTGTTCTTCATGTCTACTTAAAGTTGCTCCCAGGATACATGTAGTTCAAATCATAACTGAGTAGTGATCAGATTTATAAGACTGTCCACCAGGCAAAAGTCACCAGAGTTTGTGAGAGCATTTGCGACGTGCAGAGAATGGTTCTAAACGAAGGCCCGCGTTTCAAGGGCTGTGAATTAGGCATAGGCTCTGATTCAGGGTAAAGTCTTAGCTCTTTCTGTTGCCAGCAGTCCATGAGAAGGATCTCTCTGGCCCCTTCTATGACTTGCCTTTTCCAGGCAATCAAAACTTCCTCAGTCATACCTACCACTACTGTCTTTATGGTACTTTCGCCTCCTTAGGCCATTTAGACACATTCCTAAAAAGAAGCGGCCTTCTCTGCAAAATCTGAATCCTTAGACAAGGAGGGATGCAAATGTTAATTTCTTTTTTTAAAACACCACTTGGACCTGAACATCTCTGAAAGTCTTCCTGAGCATCCATCTACGACTTTTCTGGGCTGTGTTCAGTCGCCGTCACCCTTGCAGCCTCACACAATGCTGCCTTGGCTCCTTACTGGCCCCTCTGCCCTGAGAGATGTTGGTCCTCCTTTGGGCACAACTGTGAGATGCTCATCTTTGTAGCACATGCACAGTGTCAAACATGTATTAGGCACTCTATAAGTGTCTTTATATTGTCCCTCTGTTAGAACAATGGAAAATATTTTATTCCAACATGCTATTATGAACTGGGCTTGGGGAAAGTAGAAATTAACCACTTCTGATATAAATGCATATTAAAATAGTAGCATCCCATTTGGAGGCATATCAGATAGGGGTTCAAAGAGGGAAATGGTGACTCTCAGATAATTCCCTTAGGAGAATAGCAAAAGGTTAAGCATAGTTACACATAGTCAGAGGGGTTATCTGCAGAATAGAAGAAAAAAGTACGTTTGGAGATGGGGATAAACTCATAATGTAACCAAATAATGCCTAGGCCATGGTATCCATTGATGTTTACTTGAAATTCATGGGCTAATCTTCCCTATAAGATCATGTAAAATAAGGTGGTAATGGGATGAAAAATTTAGCCTACCGAGAGTTACTTGAATTATAGGACTGGCTGCTGTGGCTCAATGGGTTGAATGCTACACTACGAACCAAACAGTTGCCAGTTCGATCCCCGGTCAGGGCACATGCCTGGGTTGTGGGCCAGGTCCCCAGTTGAGGGTGGGCAAGAGGCAACCACACATTGCTGTTTCTCTTCCTCTCTTTCTCCCTCACTTCCCCTCTCTCTAAAAATAAGTAAATAAAATCTTTTTTAAAAAAGAGCTACTTGAAGACATCTGAAATTCAGTATAATTGACCAACTCTGAGATTTATTTTGGCACATCTAAAGAATTTTTTACATGCCAAAGATTCTTTTACATGCCAAAAGATAGTCTGCCTTTTCTAAAAATAATCAAAACGTGTTGTGGTGATTTTAGAGAAAGGGGTATAGTATCAATAGATGTCTTTAAGGCCCATGATTTGGACAGTTATTTGCTAAATTAAGTCCAGAATTAAACAAGTGCTAAGGTTTTGTATAACTCACATTCAGAAATAATCCAGAAGAGATTTTTTAAGTAAAATTGATCAAATGTCTTTCTCATATCAAAATTATTTCCGTGCATTGTACACATAAACACACACACACACACACACACACACACACACACACACACAACCTATAAATTAGTTTTGCTCCACAGCAATTACAGCAGAACACTCGCTGCCCCAAAGTGCCTGAAGATTTATGGCATGAAAGTGCCGGTTCAAAATGCTGCCTACCTACCTTTGGCTTAGTGAAAAATGGATTATCAGGGACAGTCCTGTATCTTCTGAGAAGCCTCTATTGGATATGCCTCTCATGGCTTTACTGTCTGGAAGAGTCTTGGGTGCAGATGGCACACATATGGACTCCACCTCCATTGACTATTAATGGGCCAAAGAAGAGTGGGTAGGTGTACCTGTGGCCAGACAGCTATATGAAAGCTATATAGAAAAACAGACTTCCATATTGCCCCATGCTCTGAAATGCTCTTTTTCCTGCTAGAAAACTGGCAAGCTAGAGAATCCAGTCCAATATTAGAAATTCAGTTTAATTTAAGAAACAATGGTGTGCTCACTGCCCCTATAGAAGAAGTCTGAAAGGTGCCAACTGGTGCTCCATCATTTGGTCCTTAGCATTCGAGTATCTATGAGATTGTGCCATGTTTCAGCACCTTACCTGTTGTTTGTTTTGTTTTTTATTAATTTTATGGGTGTACGTTAAGATCTGTATCTGAGTTAAGTTTGACAGTGATAATGATTGTTGGAATCATGGGCCATTTTAGTTCTCTGGTCTCATGAAGAGGTACCGCATGGTTGAAACAAGCCTACCCTCTTCTTTTCCCACCTTAACTGAATATATATGATGGGCAACTCAAGGGTGACTTTTAGTGGTTGTTTGTTTTTGTGACCAGGAAGTGAGTATAGACAATATACTTGTGTACAGTGTCAAGTAAATATTATATATTGGGTTGCTCATCTCTCAAGAGACTAGTAAGCTGTTTAAGTGTTAGGAATAGAGTGAATATTGAGAAGTGCAAAAACTCAGTGAGATTTTTTTTTTTTTAGTACAACAGAAAGTCATCTGAGGACCCTGCCAGGAAACCAGACTCTTCTTAAAGAATTCATGATAGTCCTCCATCACCTGGAAAATTACCAGTACCTCTTGGTGATAAAATTAATATTGTGTTTCTCTGTCTTATATTTAAAAAGGGACAAAAATGGACAGCAAGGTGAGGCAGCCTCTGAATGTAACTGAGACATAAGACCATTTGTGCTCAATTTCTTTCATTGTTTTTCTTGTTGGCTCAGAGGTTCTTTGCAGTTACTTGTGAGAGTAGTTCTTCACAGCCTGAGAGCTCCCTGGGGTGATAAAGTACACGGGGTGGGCCATGATGCTACACTTTTTACTAAAAGTTTCAGTTATGCCTTGGTTCTTGGTGCAATGAGTAGTTTCCTTTGAGCAGTAGTGCCCTAGGCTGTTGTCTTTCACACACAGCAATTGAGCATTATTCTTTCCTTGTTATGGGAATACAGCAGAGAAGTGAAATAACCCCAGAGGTGAACAATAAAAAAAAAAAAAATCAACACTTGGAATGGAATGTCATAATTCCGTCAGTCATTCTGATGACCATTCATTTCTGCAGAATATAAGAGGGAAGTTAGGGGAATCAGGGCCTCAGGGAAGATCCTTGATGCATTCTTCTTTCTCCTTGGGCCTTCTCTTCATTGCAAATGGCCTTTCATGAAACTTACAAGACAGGGCATGAAAACAGGCAACCAATTACCAACGGCCTGGGTGAGTAACCCTGGGTGGGGCAGCTGAGGGGCTTCAGCAGAGGCAGGAGGACAGGGATGCTGTCAGGGTCCAAAGCAAACTTGAAGCCCCTCTGCAGTGCTTGACCAATGGTGTGTGAACTTCAGAGGAAGCGCGGATCTGCCCCTCATTCTTCTACTTTTTGTTTATGTCACTGAAACTGCCCCCCACAACACTCCCTCCTGCCCTGCCAAGCTCACGCTGTTCCATCTGACTCACTGCCTTGTTTCTGTAACCCTGGGCAAGTCACATCACCTCTAAGGGCCTCTGTTTATTTATAAGGGAGGATAATAGTCATGACTGCCTGCTGGCTGAAGCTTGAATTAGTGAAATGCAGGTGTGGCAAAGCTGGGTGTCAGTGCCAGCGTTGCAGCTGGATGAGACAGCTCGGATGTGGTTCCCTGTGTTTTCCCAGCTGAGTGGACTCCTTCTCTTGAACAGATTGATGTCCAGCATCTCCAGTTTATAACAACCTCAAGGTTACATTTCTGAGATCTCTTTAGCAGTGTTTCATTCCCCCAAGGCCATTTACCTAAGAGATAGGGATGATGGCTCCAAAGATAAAAACCATTTCTGTGTTTAATTTTTAAAAGAACTTTCTGATCTTAACTTTTCTAGTTTTTCACAGAAGACAGATTATTAAAACTAGAGTAGAACTTAAAAACAATGAAACCACTTAGTCTCTATTTGGAAAAGGGAAAATTGAGGCCAGGGTAGCTGACGTGACTTGCTCAGTATTGTCACGTGGCTGGCATGTGGCTAACGAAGCCGTGACATCCTCTCTGCTACTCCACTCTGTTACCGACAGCAGAAGAATAAGGAACCCTCATGCGCCTTCCTTCTGCACCACAGGTTAAGGCTTCTAGTTCTTCAGTCACCCCTGACAGTTTTAAAAATCACTTTCTACACTAAATTTATAGTCAATGATCAACTTATCACCACATATTTACTGAGAGCTGATAATCTTCAGGGTATTGTATAAATAATTAAAAGTACACACACACACAGACACACACAGGGGACTCTGAAGATACTGGTTAGTTCACCTGGTAAGCATAAAACCTTCAAGATTATTTAATCTTGTTTCAAAAACAGTGTCTAACATGTTTCTGGGAAAGAGCAGGTGACTATGGCAGAACTGAGGATCACTCATCAATAAATGATTGTGGTTATTCACAGTGAGGTTGCATCCTTTCTCGAAACTGAGTCACCACCAGGAATTTTGAAAACTGGCACCGACTCATGGACCAAGGCAAGGACAGAGCCAGGACAAGGGTGCCTATTTTGGGCTGTGCTTTACGTTCTGTCTGTTGGATGGCATGTTACCAACGTTCTAAAATAACACTTCTTATCAGGGGCATTTCCACTTTGCAGAGAGAAACAAAACGAGATGAATTTTGGTATACAACAGTCAGGTTTGGGGAAGTCTAGCCACTGGATCTTGCCTATATTTAAGATTCCCATCTGGGAAGCAGAGCTAAATTTTGTGGAGTAAACATATTTGAACTTGAAGGTTACATCTCCTTAGAATTGGTAGAATCTGATAGAGGTACTGGTTTTCCCTGGGTCATAGAGAAGCCTGCCACCTGCTCATACACTGTGGCATCTCTGGTTGGCCCCTGGGTTTTCTCTTCTCTTGCAACCTGCTCACAGATTCACTACAAGTTTTCAGACTCTTACCTTGTGAAATCTACTAAGATTGCAGTAGGCTCCATGGATGAAAGCCATCATTACACAGAAATGCAGAAGAGTTCCAGCTGGATGCACTATACAAGACTTATCTTAAGAAATGAAACCTTGAGCCCTAGCTGGTGTGTCTCAGTGGATTAAGGGCCAGCCTGCAAATCAAATGGTCACCGGTTCGATTCCCAGTAAAGGTGTATGCGTGGGTTGCAGGCCAGGTCCCTAGTAGGTGGAACGCAAGAGGCAACTACACATTGATGTTTCTCTCCCTCTCTTCCCCTCTTTAAAATAAAAAAGAAAAATAAAAAAAAAAAAAGAAATGAAGCCTTGAAAACAGTTCAGCAATGACAAAAAAGGGTTCTGTCTAGAGTTCTCTTCAGGAAGTATTTTTTATATTGTTTTGGCTTTATAAAGAAATTACTAAGCTTTGTGGGGGTTACCTAAGTGCACAGTGAAACTGCAAATTCAGACTGTTTGAATCCTTCCTCTGCATTCAGAAATCTTATGTAAAAACAATTTCATTTTCATTTTGCTTTCTGGGAACCCCTCCAAGGGACAGTGAATTGCCAGTTTTTTGTGACCTTCAGTTCCTTAACTGCTCCCATGGGGAACTTGACCTTGGAACTGTAGAGAGAAGGGGAATGATGTTCAGTCTGGTGAGGGGCAGGTGTGCAAGTTCCTTTCTCTCTGTGTGCTCATAGCCCAGAGTCTATGGGTTCTCCTGTACCTCTGAGTTCACAGAAATGGGGACAAAGTGTGCAACGAAGGTGCACACTAACCCCAAAGTAAGGCTGCAGACAACAAGGATGTCATATGGGATGGAGATTCAGGCAGCCAGCCAGCAGCGGCTCCCAGTGAAGCATTAGGAATGAGAAATGCTTAGTGCCCTCTAGGTGCACAGCTGATGCAGGGCTCAGTGCTCCTCAGCGTGTTAGGACTGGAACGGAATTCACAGGCACCAGAATTCCCCCTGTAACCTCCGTCGGTTTCTGTGGGGATTGAGCCCACAGCCATGATGGATTCCCAATCTGTGGGAGGACTTCGATAGGTGTCCTACCGTTTGGCAACTGCTTGGCCCACAAGACCTCTGTTTGGTTATAGAGTTAACCAAGAGAGTGTTTGTGTCTGTCAAGGTGCTCCAGGGGTCTCTTTAATGCCAACTCATGCATCCTGTCCCACAGGCATGCGACATAGTTGGGGGCAGTGGTTTCTTATTTTTCTCCCAGCAAGAATTCCTTCGATATCTTACTTAGCTCATGGGCGTGTGGGCTTGAAAGATTTTTTACCTTTAGAGCAGATTTTACTAAGTAACAGTTAGTGTCTTCATTTTCATTATTCAATGAAAATGGTTAGACTAACAACATCACCCACATTACCCACAAGTCCCATTACCTATGGGGCTTGTTGGCTGAGTGCTGTTGAGAAGGGTGCTCATCTTGATGGCGTCTCAGGTTCCTTACCTGAAAAGATACCATCTGAAAATGACACTCCCCTTACAGGGTTGCTAGAAAGGCTAAATAAAACCATATGGGGACGTTTTGGCGTTGTTAGCTTTCTCAAACACAGAAATTTGACAGCAAAAATAAACTTGTAAAAAATTCTGGCAAAATAGATATTTGTTTCTATGGTACATTAAAATCAAATAAACAAACAAAACAATGTCTGTAAAACAGAAGATAAGAATAATTTTCCCTCACAGCTTCAGAAAGGGATCAAAGTGCTGACCTACGGGTAATTGTTAGTGCGTGCGTGTGTGTGTGCGCGTGTGTGTGTGGTATGCTTGTGTATATATGTGTTTTGTGGTAACTTTCCTGGATGAGACAAAAATTACTGTGAAGCTAAGTTTCATGTTTGTACAGGATCAAGAACATTTGTAGAGGAGGTAATAAATATATACTTTAGGATCCACAAGTAATTTACAAAGCACTCCTTACCCGTCTTCATTTAGAATACAAGCAGCATAGATACTGTTGGTTGGTAATTTTTCCCAGAACAGAGTGATAAAGAATGTGGGCTTTGGAGTCCAACAGACTCCAAGTCAAATTTCACCTCATCGTACCAGCGCTGTGCTTTGGGCAGTGGCATAAATTGATCTAGGAGTTAAATGAAAAAAATATAGGTAAAAAGGCAGTAAGTAGTTCCTTTCCTGGTCATAACAAGCACTGGGTAAAGGTAAAATGTTGTTATGAACCCTTGTATTTCAGCTTCATTTTTTCCTCTTTATTCTAAAAAGGATAGCGTGTGCATAAAGTTCAGGCAGGGTCAGCAGCTTAGAAAAAGGGACTCAGTGCACTTGGTGATGCAATCCCTATTCGTAATGCCTTTGCCATCATACTCTTAGGTATGTGTGAGGCAGGTCAGTGGAAAAAAAAAAGAAAGAAACCATTTGTTCAGAAATCTTTAGCCAACTACATTTCACATGGCATTTCTTTATCTTGATTTTTGTAAATGCTCAGGAATTGTGACTGCTTTGAAATTTCGGCCAGACAGCTAATGGGGTTTTTAGGCTGTATTGGATCAGGAGGGAAACTGGGGGTGGGGAGCGGCGGAAGGCTTGTTTCTGCACATTACTCATTTACCTCTTAGATGACACCAACAAGCTGTTTGGACTCTAAGCTAACACGGGTCTCTTTGGGTTTCAGGTACTGGAAACTATGATACAATGGTATGTTGATGGCTCACTTTGCCTTTAGCCTTCTTCTGCCCAGGTCCCTAGGATTTAGAGGAGTGGGTATTAGCTGAGGTGAAAGGAAATAGCGCTTAAATTCTTGAGTTCCCAGGTGAGGCCTGTGGTGGTGTCATTTCTCTCCCTGGAAGCAGTTCAGATGTTCGTTGTACTTTAGTTGGGCTCATAGATTTGAGTCTCCGGAATATAAAAAGGCAGAGATCTAGCCTGAAAACTGCCTGGGTTTACTTAGAAAATATGCCTGATTATTAGGAAGACTCCAGTGACTGCCACCCCTAGGAACACTTCCAGTCGTTCCCCGCCTGTTCCTCTCCCTGCCTGCTCTTGAAAAAGATCAAGTCTAGTCCAATTCTGGTCTTTTTGTTATAGTGGTTCCCAGCTGGCCCGGGCATGGCACATCCAAGGGTATGGCACATACCTAAGAGTATGATAGCAAAGGCATTACGAACAGGGATTGTATCACCAAGTGCACTGAGTCCCTTTTTCTAAGCTGCTGACCCTGCCTGAACTTTATGCACACGCTATCCTTTTTAGAATAAAGAGGAAAAAATGAAGCTGAAATACAAGTGCTCATAACAACATTTTACCCTTACCCAGAGCTTGGGTATGGCGTGTCCAAGGGCCAAGATGAGAACCTCTGACTTTGTTAGTCAGCCTTGCTTTCCTCAGTGAACCCCCATCCCCATTTATGCTCCTCCATGTGCTTAACTCTGCGACTGCACGGGAACAGCAGTTCACTCACTCTCGACTGAGAGTGAGACAGAGCTGAGGAGAACCCTAGCGCAGCCTCTGACTAACTGCAAACTTGGGCAAATTAATTAACTTCTCATTTCTAACTTCCTCATATGAAAAGGAATACTATCTATCTGGTCTAGTCAAACTCAGACATAGTCTTCCTCCTCTCCCACTTAATATCCAATTTTCATGAAATGGGAAGAAAGACTGAATATACTCTCAGGGGTCACCAGTGTTTGGGTCTTGAACCAGATGCTGCACAGAAAGAACTGGTAAGACCTGAATGTCTGTCCCCAAGGGGCCTTCATATGGGGCAAAATTCTGGCCAATGTGTTTGAATGCCCTGACACCCTTCCCCCTCTTCAACACCACCTCCATCACTTGCATTATCTATGGACCTTCTCTGGAAACTGGCCAGACAGGACTTCGTGTCTCCACAGAAATTAGGTTTTCCATAATTCTCCAGTTTTCCATAATTCTCTACCACATTCCGGGGAGTTAGCCACAGACTCACTCAAAATCTCACCCAGGGTTCGTGCCTGTGCCACACTGTGCAGTGGCCTCAATTCTGCCTCTAGTTAACTGCCTGAGCCATATAAAAATTCCAGCCACAAACCTCACCAAAGGGGATTCACTTCAGTTTTGTAAATGATTGACAAAATTAGTGCCAATCATTACCTTGTGTAATACATGGGCCAAGCCCTTCCCTAAAGAGAGTTCAGAAAAATAGGACTTCCCTATCACCAGGTTTCTAATAATTAAAAGAGCCAGAAACTATTACATTGACCTGACAAGTGTATATAGTGACAATATGAAGACATTTCTAGAGGAGTTATATTCAGACCTAAAGAAGAGTGGATAATGTTTATTAAAAAGAATATATTTTCAGAATGTGTAGGCTGGAAGGAAAAATCCATGTTTTTTTATGATTACTTAATAATCTTTTCCTCCTCAAAAATCACTTAATAGCTTTTCCTGTAGTTAGTTTATTCCTTTTTTATAGACCTCCACTGGTAGAGAAAGTTCCTCCAAAGTCACAGGCTCTTATGTCCCAGGTGATATTAGGTACCCGGTTGTTTCTTCGTTGTGGGGATGGGAGGATTCTTGTGGCATTCACTACTCCTCAGATAAAACATTGCTCAGAAAAGAATACGGGCTAGAGCGTCAGAGAAGGGTGTCTGCTATGTTGCCCTGCGTCTATTCCATGGAGAGACTCAGTCAGGCAAGGGCTTCAGTGGTCCTGCATCAAAGGGAGGAAACAGCCCTGCCTCAGTAAATGATTGACCTGCTGCCCCAGCTGATAAGCTTAGGTAAACAGGCTTGATTCTGCTCCAGCAGTTTCAAGACTTTTAACTCCCTAGGTTCCAAAGAGGAAAAATGCTTAGGCCTACGTGAGAGATCCTATCATTTTAGGCTGACAGCCCTCTGCAGGAACAGAGTGTCCCTCAGAAATATATGTAAACTGTCCTCTCTGGTATATCTTGAGAGAGGAAAGAATTCAGACAAGCAAAATTCTGGAACAAAGCCACATTCTGCAGAACACAGATGATAGAAAAATTTAAATAAATCACAAATATAATTTTTATAATGAAAGATAAAATACTTTCCAAACGTTTGAACAATTTTGTAGAAGAACAACAATTTTCAAAGACGACACGTGGAAGAAAAATAGAGCCCACTTCCAGGGCATGCTGTTGGACAATGATCGAATTCTCCCAGCACAGCCTCATCTAACGCATTCCCTAGGTAGACTATGATTGGACACCCTGGCCACAAGGCTGGGAAAAATGCTTGTTTTGTGATCTTGAGAGAAGGGCCTGTAACCAGCCAGATCACCTACCTTGATTGCTGAATTCAATTGAAAGTCTTTTCTCAGCTTCCTTCTTGACTTAGCAGTGATACCCCACGATTATTCCAGTCCTTGCTGAAGAGTTTGGGACGTTGGGAAGAAGCATCTACATTGGGCTTCTACTTTTCTCCAAAATTTTCCACAAAATTGAGGTGCTCTCCTCCGTTTTCTTTCCTGCTTCCTCTGGCTGCTGCGGACAGCGGTCATGGGCAGTGACTTGCTTGCAGCCAGGTATGTTGACAGATGTGAAGGAGGGAGCCTGCGCTGGTCTCAGCTGCCTGGTCTGGCCAATCATCGCACACCAGGCCAGGCTCACTCTTGGTCAAATCTGACCAGAGAGCTTGGTGACAAAAATAGAGAGCAGAACTGAGGGAGGCAAAGAGCAGGGTCCCTTAGCTACTGACTATCCAGAAATTTCCTTGCAGTTGGGTCTGTGATGTAGGTAAGTGTATATAGGAATAAATTCCCTTTTATTTCATTCCTTTCAATTTTAGCAATCTCAGAAGGGAATTTGGAGGTCACTTTATCAAACCTCACATTTTGTAACAAGATTTCTTCTGTTGGATTCCTGTCTGTTGAGAATCATCTGGAAGTTCCTTGAACAAATATGGCCACCATTTTTGTGAGTGTGTTATATATGTTAGGCATTTTATTTGTATTACCACAAATCTTCATAATAACATCCATTTTATGGATGAGGGAGCAGAAGCTCAAAGGGATAATGGTCATGTAACTAGGTTCTAAAGCTAGGATTCAAACTCAAGTCTGCTCGAAAATCAGTACCAGTATGGATGCTTTTCTCATGATTTACTCTGTGGTAGGCTGAATAAAAGCCCCCAAAGATGTCCATGTCCTAATCCCCAGAACATGAGAATATGTCACCTTACATGGTAAAAGGGACTTTGCAGATGTGACGAAGTGAAGGGTTCTGGGACAGGAGACTACCCTGGACTCTTCAGGTGGGCCCGATGGATCGATCCTAGATGTCCTCTTAAGAGATTAGAATCAAAGACGATGTGATGAGAGAAGCCCGGTCAGAGGGAGATGAGAGATGCTACTCTGCTGGCTTTGAAGATGGAGGAAAGGACTGTGAACCAGGGAAGGTGGCTTCTGGAAGCTGAAAAGGCATGGAAATGGATGTTCCTCTAGAGGTTCCAGAAGAAACCCAGCTCTGCAGGCCAAGGTTAGACTTCTGACTGGTGATTGAAAGGTAATACATTTGTGTTATTGTAAGCCACAGAATTTGTGGTAATTTGTTGTATCTGCAATAGCAAACTGATACACCCACTCGCAAAAACTCTCTTCATGGTGAGCTCACTCTCTCACATCTATTTTACGTAGGAACACTCTTTATTCAGCCAAGCTCTCCCTTCTTACAATGGCAGCTCATGGGTTCCAGCTCTCCCCTGCCCATCGGGCACTCAGGCAGCTGGAAATGATGGGAAAGGACGCTGGGAAGGGACTCAGAGCCCAAACTCTAGTCAGCTCTGCATTAGGCCAGTCAGTCTGGCTTTCAGTTTTCTCTCCTGTGACGTTAGTGCCTGGACAGATGTACTTTGGCCCCTTCCTCATCTAAATTCGTAAGAATCTAAAACTTTAGTCACATTACAATTTGAAAACATTTGAAGATATTTCTGTCACTTTGCTCTCTTTCTGTTCCAAGCCCAATCTCCCCAGTTTCTCATGTGATGCAACTTCTGGACCCTTCACTCTCCCAGTTGCCCTTCTGTAAGAAGGCGCCATGCACCCACTTCCTCTGAGGTGTGTGCTCAGATCTGTGCATAGGGCCCAGCCATCTGTCCCCGTCTGCCAGGTGCCCGGTTTCTCGGGCTCTGCCACCACCCTCTTCAGCTTGAGCCCTCCTCACAATCCCTTAGGACCCTTTGGACTTGGCTTAGGTAGTTCCTTTTTATCTTATTCTATCCAACCTCGCCTCTTAAATAAGAGCATCTATAGTCAATAAATAAATGTCTTAATTTAGTTATTGTTTTAATAGGAAGGGCCGCAGCTTTCTAGTGCTAATTAGCCCTCTCTGCTCACTTACCAATATGTTCATGATCGTTCTCACAGGCACCTGAAAAGCAGTGGTTTACAACTTTTTAAGATCACAGATTTCTTTAAGAATCTGTTGTAAGTTATGGAGCCTCCACCAGAAAAAAAGTACACATATATCTAAAATTTCGTGTGTCATTTCAGGGCATTCTGGCCTCCTGAAGTAGTCCACTAACCCCTCTGATGTGTGGCCAATTAGTTCTATGCCCACAAGTTTATTGGTGAGAGTAGCCTTGGCCAAAGGCAAGCCGATGTTTTCTTCCAGATCTCCTTGTAATTCATGGAGGCCTGCAGATAAGACTTCCTGAACCCGGATTGGGCTAATGCCCAGTGAGGGTCAGGGCAAGAAAGTCTTTAGGCCAAAAAGCAGAGAAGTTCTCAGGTTCAACAAAGAATGGCTTTCAGTGGCCTCCTTTTGCAACAAGAGCTCTGCTCCTTAGAGCTTTTCTCCATGGAATAAACCCAGTGCTTTGGACACTAGGACCCCTTAGATTAAAGCCATCTGCTTGCCTAAGGCTTCTTGAAATCACGTGATGCTACCAGACAGAGGCTGACACTTGTGTCCCCCTTCCCCACCCATTCTGTCCCAAAACACTGCCCAGCTGTGCAAACACCCTGGTCTGACCAGCACTTTTGTTTTACTGGTGCTTGTCCAGGCCATCCTGGGCGAGGCCTGAGGCACGTGGGCTTTGGCCACCATCCCTCCCTGTGCCCTCCCATCCTCTCTGAGAGGGAAAGTTTTTAAGTCTTAAAAATAATTACAGTCCTCTGGTCATAGTGAGCAGATTTGCAGGTGTAAACAAAGAAGCATACTGCTGAGTAAGAAGAATTCCTTTGGAAAAACAAAACAAAACAAAACAAAACACTGCAACAAACATCCATGATATTCAGGAGTCTTCACCTCAGGGATTCACAGGAAAGCAATCACTTTCCAAGCTTAAGAAGAAATGGGGTTTGCACTCTGCGTCCCACGTGAGCCCGGCAAGCGGTCTGTGCGACTGAGTGACTCCACAGCTTTCTCCCACTGTGCTGTTTAAGCTGCAGCTCAGGACAAGGTTGAGAGGATGATCCGAGTGTGGACTTCCGCAGGAAACGTGAAGTTCCGTTAGGAAAAAATACAATACAAAATGATAACAAATGTTAGCAGAATACTATTGTCTTTTCTGTATTTGCTAGATAAACAAGGGCCAGAGAGGTTTCATCACTGAACGAAGACTGCCTTTTGTATAGTCAGAATGAGTGAGTGGTTAATGATATTGTTATTCAAGGGTCTGGCCATCTTCCGCCCCACACTACCATGAGTACCACCTGTGGCATGAGTCCCACTCTCTGAGCAGTGTGGACCTGGACCAGTGATTTTTGCAACTTTCCCTTGCACTGTCTGAATGTATCTGCTTTGTCTTACATTACTGTAATTAATGTTTGCTAAATCCTTCACTGCTAACCACAGTCAGCTCTGTGGAAAGGGTTGTGCTGAGTGCTATTTGGAGGGGGAGGGTGCAAAGTCCCCCCCCCCCCACACTACTAAAACGAAGTTACTCCTGAGTATTTATATGGCCAATAAAATGTGCAGACAAATAAAGAAGTGTCTGCTCAAGTTTCATATTTATTATTAGATTTAAGCTTATTTAGGTAGTTCAAATCAAATACAAGACATCATATCATCATATCTATCGAACTTTTTCACAGTTAAAATGAGGTAATCTGGCTTTATTATGCTTCAGTTTGAATTAAGCAGTATGATTCAGGTCACAAGACAGAAGTAGAGAGATATATTTGAATCATTATTTCCTAGAGGAAGGAAGCCAAGTGAAGTGTATATGAATAAGATAATTATGCCACCAAATACATTTCAGCGTATCAAGCAGCATATATGTAAAAACTGAATTCTAACCTTAAAATTGGTATAATTTACTATTTTACTTAATTTAGCAAACAGCATGCACTGTAATATAAAACACGCAAAGAGGACAAAATATAGTATCTAACAGAGCGTTTTCAGATTCACACACCCTCCGAATTTACCAAGATGTATTTTCACTATGACAATCTGTGTGCAGTATAGTCCAACCTCATTTAAGGTTTTGCTTTCCATGGTTTCAGTCATCCACAGTCAACAGCAGTCGAAAAAAATGTCAGATTCCAGATAAACAATTTGCAAGTTTTAAATTGCGCAGTTCTGAGTAGCACGATGAAGCTGGAGCCGCACTGCTCCATCCTGCCCAGGATGACTCATCATCCCTTTGCCCAGGGTCTCCAGGCTGCGTACACGGGGCCTGCCCGTGACTCACTCCGTAGCTTTCCGGGTTCTCAGATTGACTGTCGCAGTGCTGCAGGGTTTGTGTTCAGGTCCCCCTCATTTTACTAAATAATGGCCCCAAAGTGCAAAAGTAGTCATGAGGGCAATTCAGATACACCGAAGAGAAGCCATAAAGTGCTTTTAAGTGAAAAGGTGTGTGTGTACAGGAAAAAACGTAGTATACATAGGGCTCATTATCGTTACTATCCACAGTTTGAGGCATCCACTGGGGATCTTGCAACATATCCTCTGCAGATAAGAGGGGACTACTACTGGATTTTTAAAATGCTAATCAGTGAAGTACTACAGTTGGCATGTACACTATATTTATGCATACACAATACAAAAATGCATTCACAATCTGTATGTAATACTTATTAACTGGGGTATAAATTAGTAAGTATAATAGCAGCAAAGTACCCCTGTCTCTAGAATATGACTAAGATTTACCATGTTGATATTATAGATTCATGACTAAGTGTTATTAGCACTATAAACTAATAACAAATGTAAAACTGCGAATGTCCAAAGCTACCGAAGGCCTATTTGACTTTTCAAAGTGCTGTGCTTCTGGTTGGGCTCAAAAGTTGTGCCAAGCCCCTGATATCCGAATGAAGTACTGGCCCCAAGTTCTGGGCTCCAATCAGGTATAGTTCTAGTGGTTGGGTGGGGTGTGGGGTGCTGAATCATGCATTTGAGAAGAGTAAGGAGCAAAAACCACTCTGATAAGAGCATGTTTGGCCATCATTGAATATATGTGCCTTACTGTAAGTTCTGTCAGCGTCCTGTAATTAATAGTCTTCAGCGGATGACAGAGGATGGCCAGGAGACAAGAGGAGAAAGTAGTATTCTCTGGAGGAGATGAGAAGGAACGAGATGGAAAATACCTCTAGACTACCAATGAGTTGCTTTGACCATGGGATTGAATTGACGACGTCTAACAGGGGTGCCTTTGAGAAATGAAGCTAAGTAGCATTTCTCCCCACATGCCACACAAGGAAGTATCACAACTGTACAACCCCATTAATATACAGCATTTAACCTCACCATTGGGGGCCTGACATTTTGGGGGCTACTTGACAAAGGTTTGTAAAACAGCACTAAAGTAGCAGATGGCATCTTTATTCCAGATGAAAGAACCAAGGCAGATCTAGCCCAGGATCACTCTGTTGCCCAGCCAGGGGAGAGGGTCCCATTCGTTAGCCAGTTCCGCTTTGCAGAACCTCAGGGTAAACATCCAGTCAGCCAATAAAGGACATCGCAGAACTTCCTCCGTGGCGTGAATGGATTCTGTCAGATGGTCTGGATTTATGCAGCCCTTTTGCTTCCCAGGAAAACAGGTGGTTTCATTTCAGTCTTCAGTCTTTCAGTGTCTCCACGGTGTGCTTTGCACCAAACCTTCTGGCTGGGTTGCAATAATGGCTCGATGGGGAGTACCTTCTTACGGTAAGATTCAGAAGAACAGAAACAGAAAATCCTGACTCACCACAAAGCTGCATTTAATTCCAGAATGCTCTACTACATTCCTCTTGAACAGAAACTTAAACTTCATGATGTGAATATGAAGTCATAAAAGAATAACTAGGATTCTGAAGACTGATCATTACCTGGGCCAAGATCTTGTGCTTTTCTTGAAGTTTATATAAAATCCTGCTTTTAAACCGTGACATTGATTCTCAAAACTGCAGGGATCTGGACTCAGGACTAAGGAAAGTAATTAAATGTAATTACTAGAGAGTCTGACACAGCAGATACATAATATTTTTTGGTGTGACCCTTTTAGACCTGCCATTAATTTAAAATTTTAATCCTCAATTATTTATCATTTTACCCATTCTATCTTGACTTCTCTCTCCATTCCTAAGAATATCTTCTGTACCCATGAAACTGCAGTGGTACCCCTAACAGACTCCAAGTTCAAGCCTTTCAACACTGCTTCAATCTAACTGAAACCTGTAATGGTCCCCTTTGCCACAGTGCCATGGAAACGGGGGAGTGCATAAGAAACTCAGTCCGATTTTCCGAATAGCTATAGCCCTGAATACTATAGCCTTCTTTTGGATCAATCAAGTATTTATTCAGCTGATCTTGAAGTTAATTCTGAGCAAATATGATAACACCATTTGATCTGAAAGATGCCCAGAACTTTGAGAATCAATGCTATGGCTGGGTCACCACTTGCATTGCTGACAGTTGCAGAGAGACACAGAACCATGAATCTCTCTGTTCGGCCTTACGTCAAGAGGCAGAATGCACACATCCCTTATAATATGTTGAGTAACTCTTTTTGGGATGGAAATCTTGCCAATTCAAGGGTGTTTATCAGGGTGAACTGTGAATAACCCTCCTCCTATCTCCCAGAACTCCTGCGCAGAATTTCAAAATGCAAGCCAGGCTGGCCACCCAAAGCAGCAGAAAGGAGTGAGCGCCTGCGCTCGCCACGCACAACAGGACTCCGTGCACTCGACCTTGGTACCACTGTCTGTGCTTTTTGTGTTGTGTTTAATGACTTTTATCATGCAGACACTGAGGTCCACTTAAATGGTACAACCCAAGTGCAACTATATATTTTAAAACTAAAGGGAAAAAATCAAGTAAACATTTCACTGAACAGTCAGCAGCCCTTGGGTGTCACTGGTATCCTGCTCAGATACCTGTCACACCTGGCCTCGTAGCACCAAGCACCTGGACAAAGCTGAGGCTCAAATAAAACAGAGAAGAAGAATTCTCCTCTTGCCTCCTTATCTCTTTGCCAAGTAACACAGGGATAAAGAAGGGAAGTGGTCTAGTCCTTAGTAATTGACTATGAATTAAAAACAAGGCCAAAATAAAGCAATAACAACAAATAAAACCCTGAGGGTAGGCCAGGGATTTCAGAGCTCGTCACTGGAGTTTAATACCAGAATTGAAGGAAAATTGCAAAGTGAGGGCACTCACTTCCTTACTCCTTTCCAAAGAAGGCCCTAAAGAACTTGACAATAAAATCCCAGGAACCTCTTTGAAGAGGGGTTCAAATGCAAGAAAAGGAAAAGTTACACCCGATTTTCCCAGAGGCATTTGTGCTGTGACCTCCTCAAGCTGCGGAAGCTAAAGGGCAGGGCTTAAATTACTTCAGAGTAAAGGCTGGAAGAACAACAGCTGGGGCTGTGCTCGCGCTTCTAGTAGCTCCTCTAGAGCATACACCCCAGCAACGAGCATCCGAAACAGAAATGGGGAAGTGCTGGGCTGAGGTCCACCGACCTTTAGACATGCACACATCCACCCAGGGTGCCATGTTTACTTTTCCTCCTTAAGAATCCAGAAGCTAAGTCCTGCTTAGGGATTCTTGGACAGTTCTTAGAGGCATTGGAGAGCACACATTCCATGCCCAGTTTTGTTTCTAGCCGCTTCCTTTTTGATCCTCTTTTGGAGGATCTTCCTCAAGAACTGAGAGTTTTTCATGACCCAGTTCGTCCTCTGCCCCGGGGCGTGGCTTGGGAGTGGCCTCTCAGATCTGGACCACACTCCCACAAGAACACTGCCTGCCCTCCTGACTGAGGGAGTGGGACATCCACAGCGGAGTCACAGGTCACTCACAGTCCTGAGAGGCATGGTCCTGTTAGGGAATGAAGACCATAGCAGCATCGGGCCTGGGTAAGAAAGTTCAGGAAGCTCCTTTGTGAGTGCTCTTGAGGTACGAAGCACTGAAGATACTTAATCCATAATAAATAAATAAATAAATAAATAAATAAAACACAAGAGGGCTCTTTTTGGATAAGCCCCTCTTATCAATAAAAAAAAATCCCCTCTCGAGTTTCAAAGCCCTCATGCAGTGGATTAGTATGCTTTAAACAACCTGCAGAAAGTAGCACAATCAGGACATGAACCGGAAATGTTCCAACACTGGGTATTTCTCACCTGATGACACGCAGGTCACCCTAACTGTCCCCGAGGTAGTCTTGTTTTCAAGGAGTCACAGAGTTACAGAACAGCTCCACAGCCCCTTGGAGCACCCTCCTTACACCCATTGCACTTTCCCACGCCTCTTGTGTCTGTGTCCACGGTGTCACAGATCCCTTAGGCGTTCTGCCCCGAAGAGCAGACTCGAGTCCAAGGCAGACAACAAAGAAATGCAATTCCAAGATCTGGCTTGAAGATTGCAATCCAAAGACTTTGCCAAAATGATGCAGGCGCTTACCTAGCAGCCATTTTGGGAAAAGCTACAGAATTAAATAAATAACAAAATCTGGCGTGCAACAAACATGCATGTCTCTCCGTTGTTGGGCCCCACACTGAAAAGATCTCTCATCCTTGCTCCTTCCATTTTTAAGAAAGGGCCAAGAAAAGAGAAAAGAATCAATGCTTTAAAACTGGGAAAGACGTTTCTGACACTGAGGATGCTACACAGTATTTATCTAAAGAATGAGTGGACCCGTTGCCAAGCACAAGCTATGCAAGAACAACTTGTGGCTGAAATACCTCGGTGATTAAGTGTCTTAACTTTCTGAGGAAAGAGGTGGTGACCTTCAACGTGTCTAGGGAGCAACATGTCTAGGGAGAACTGGTGCCTGGTCCTTTCTACCCTCAAGGCCAAGCTGGATGTGAGAGCCACCCACAGGGCGGTCCACAGCCACAAGAAACCACTCTTTCGACCAGGAATGTTTTTCTTGTTCAGTATCCTCGCAGACTCAAACAGAACACCCTGGAAGACAACAGGGAACTAGGCCTGCTAGGACACAGACATTCCACACCCCGATGGTTCCTGGAAACTCCATTTCCTCATTACATTCAACATCATAACCCACTGAGGAGATCCTGGCCTTGAGCTCATGAAATGTGCTTTCTTCCCACAGACTTAAGTTTTTCAAAAGTCTCACTGGGAAAAATGCAATTAAACGGATTGTAATTTTATCCAAATGGCCGTGTGAGGAGGGGGCAAAATACCCTCCTCCTCTTACTCACTTCACCCTCACTGCCCAGGGGCCATCCTAACAGAAAACCCTTCAGACCTCCAGCCTGGATCAACAAATTCAACAATAAGATAAATAAAACGTTAAATCAGCATTTAGCGAAGGCTCTATCCTCCTGTAGGAGATCGTTCAATTCAATGACAGTCGTGGCAAAGTCCACCAGGTCCACGAAGTCGGACGTGATGATGTTGACACCCGTGGCCCCAGGCTTCTGAGCTTTCACCCAGTCCAGGATGGCAGGAAGATTCCTACACAGAGGAATGTTGTGGGGAGAGAGAACAGAGAGTGGAGGTTAGCCAGAAATGGAAATAAAACATTTCCCTTAATGTAACAAAAGTATGCCAATAACAGCGTGAGCACCCAGAAGTCTGTCCTCATAGGCTTCCTATGTCTTTCCAGGGCAAGGCGCTGTCTATCCCAGCAGAGGGTTGCTGTGTTGGCAAAGGAGATTATTTGCTTCAAGCCCCAAAGAGATACATGTGAACAGAATCTTAAAAACTATTATCAAAAGCCTAATGATTAATAGGTTCTTTATTTTTTATCAAAAAAAATTTCAGGAACATTGCAGTACTGAAAGAAATTTACAGTAAGTGTATCCACCACCGAGGTTTCACCAGTAATGTTTTACTGTATGTATTTACCCATCATATCTATCAGTTGATCTGTAACTCTATCCTTCCATCAATCTATCTTACATTTTTGACAGATTCCAACTGCAAACATCTACATGCATCCCCTAAACACCTCAGCATGCATACTATTAACTAGGGTTCTGTATTTGTTTTCAAGTTTTCTTTTGGCATAATGCCTATATCCACTAAAGTACACAAATCTTAAGCGTCTACCAGTTGAGTTTTGATAAATGTATACACATGATCCATACCCATAACAAGGTACAGAACCTTATCAGCACCCCAGAAAGTTCCTGCATCACCTTCCCCTTCAATCCCTGACCCCATCCTCTCAGAGGCAACAATTACATTGATTCTTTTTCTACCACAGATTAAATTTGTCCGTTCCAGAACTTCATATAAGCCATGCAATATGTATTCTTGGGTATGAGGTTCTTTCTTTTAGCGAATGGGTTTGAAATTCACCCATGTTGTGGCCTGCATGCATCCGCACTTTGTTCTTTTGTTAAAATAACTGTACAGTATTCCATTGTATGAATATACTGTAGCATGTTTATCCATTTTCCTGGTGATGGGTAAAAGGCTATTTCCAGTTTTTTAATATTATGAATAAAACTGCTATGAGCAATATACAAGTCTTTTAGTGGACATTTATTCATGTTTCTCTCGGGTAAATAACAAGGAATGAAATTGGTCTATTACATAGTAGGTTTACACTTAGTTTTATAAGAAACTTCCAAATCATTTCCTGAAGAGGTCGGTCCATTGTACATTGCCATCAACAAAGTATGAGAGGTCTGGTTGCTTCATATCTTCTCCAAAATTTGGTGCTCTGTTTTTTTAATTTTTGGTGTATCAGTGGGTGAGTGAAAATACCTCCTGGTGTTTTACTGTGTATTTACAACGACCAGAGGCACTGAGCCATCTGTCCTGTTCTTATTGGCTATTTGTGTGTCTTCTTTGGGAAGCATCTGTTCAATGTTTTTACTCTTTCTTTTGTTATTAAGTTGTGGAAGTTATTTATATATTCTGGATACTAGTCATTTGTCAGATATAATTTTTGATATTATACCCCTGCCTTAGCTTGCCTATAAATTTTTCACTGGCATATTTTGGTGAGCTGAATTCCTTAATTTTGATGGAGTCTAACTTACCAACTTTTTTTATGATTTCTGTGACTGACTTAATGAAAATTCTGTCTGCGCCCAAGTCACAAAGGTATTTTCCTGTTTTCTTCTAAAAACTTTATGGTTTCAGCTTTTATGTTTAGATCTAAGATACAGCTTGACTTAATTTTCATAATATGGTGTTCATAAGGTTCAAGGTTTGCCCTTTCCATATTCATATATAGTTATTCCAGCAGTATGTACGGTTCCTTAGACAAATGCTCACTCGGTTGCTCATGTCTTATAATTTGAAGACTCTCCAGGTGATACAATGTTTTGCCAAAGAAGCTTATAATTTAGTGACATAAACAATGATGACAACTTAGTGTGATACTTTCTATATTAGTAGTGAATGTAAAATACCACGGTGGGTAGAGAGGAGGGTGCTATGAAGTGTCCTCATAGTTTTGCATCATGGTCAAATAGAGGAGTGTGCAGGAGGCAACCGATGGACGTCTCTCCCCCCAACCCCTACCTTCCTCTCTATCTAAAATCAACAGACACATCTTTGTGTGAGGATTAAAAACAAACAAACTTTCCTAAAGTGGTCAGTCACATCCTGCTGCCCAGGTGGTAAAATGTTGTGGCTCGAGAATGAAGGGCCCAGATACAGCCTTCTCTTGGAGACAGGGACCTGGAATGCATGGTGGTTCGCGGGAAGGCCACAGCAGAGCCGACCCATTTAAGACGTCCTAAAAATCACTAGTTGGTGTTTAACTATGAAATGCAGGCGCCATCTTCTGGTGATCGTGGGGAACTTCTGCTGAATCCAGTGGAACCAAACCTCAGGGGATCCCTGGAGCTTGAGCAGAGAAATGTGGGAAAGGCAGGCATCCACAGTCTCAGGTGACAGCGAGCTCTCTGTCAGAGAGTGCTCGGGTTGCAGGTGTCAACCAAGGCGAGGGTCAAAAAACCAGGATTATGTACAAGGAAAGGGAACTGTAGAACCCAACTGTGAGGAGGAGCCACTTTATTTTCTTAACTCCTGACATTTACCAAGATGAGGGATCAGTGGAAAAGGCTGAGCCAGGTATTGCTGACGGACCTTGGGGTGCCAAGCCCCACAGGCTGCAGAGCAGCAGGTTGGGAACGCCCCTTTGACTTGGAGGCCCACTGCACTGTCTGCGTTTCCTCAGACAGGGATGACACACCTGTTTTGCGCTAGGTACTGCAGTAGGCAGTTTCATGCAAAGACTCTACAGTCTTACTGACCCCATTTAGCTGGTGAGAAAACTTTAGCAAACTTATTAAAGGACACTGTTGTTAAATTTGGTTGGTCTGACTTAAGAAAATGCCAAAAGCCACAGACTGGGTGGCTTAAACAACAGAAATTTATTTTCTCACTGACCGAAGGCTGGGAAGTCCAAGATCAAGGTGTCGGCAGGTTTGGTGTCTTCTGAGGCCTACCTCCTGGCCATGTATACGGCCACCTTCTTGCTGTCTCCTCACATGATCTTTTCTCTGTGCACACACATCCCTGCTGTCTCTCTGTGTACCCAAATTTCCTCTTCTTGTAAGACCAATCAGAATGCATTAGGTCCCACCCTAACTGGCCTCATTTTAACTTTATCACCTCTTCAAGGATCTCTCTCAAATATAGTCACATAGTAGCTACTGAGGGTTAGGGCTTCGGCATATGAATTTTCAGAGAACTAGGTCCCTAGCCACACAGGGACTTAGTCAGGCTACATCTCATCCTCTGGTTTCAGTTTGTGTCCCTTTCTACAGTCCCATGGCTGCTCTGTCCTCAGGCTTGGGCAAAACTTCCTTTCATTTGATTTTAGTAGGAGTGCAGTTTGTAATAATCTAGGGAAAACGATCATAGAAATTCAGTCAGAATTCTTTTCATATTCCTTTTAGAGTAATGAACCAATAAAACAAGATCTCAGGTCTGAAATTCACTTAAGAGCTGCAGTGAGGTGGGGTTAACTCTCTGCTGAGAAAACCCCCTCCACATTTTAGGAAAATATACCTTGTCCTTTTCCTCTTGGTTAAGCTGATAACCAGTGCCCAGAGCCAGTTTGATAACCAGTGCCCCTGTGTGACTCAGGTAGGACAGAACTTCGGGGTATTGACACTCCGGGGAAGGCCCTGTGACAGCTGCTTCTTTCCTGTGCTTGTTCAGCAGCCCAGAGGAAATGACAGGTCGTGCTGGCGTTCGGGAATGAAGCCTTGACCACAGCTGAATTTCTTCCTTCAGCTGATGTGGAGGCCTGGGAATGCAGGATGCATCCCTGTAACATTCTTGTGACCAGAGGGAGTGGAGATGCCCACGTGTCTTTCAGTCCTGGAGACATCTACCTGCCTGCTGCCACTGGGCGAGGGCTCCAGCATGCCAGGACACCTTGGCTTTGGGCACAGGCTGCCATCGTCACCACTAAGTCCCAGAACCTGGTGCTTCATCTGCAGACAGATCACAGCTCTGGGAATTTACATGTACAGAAAGCACTGAGACTTCATGGGTTCACAGTGGTAATCAGTAAGATCTGACCAGATTTAGGTGTGAATAAGGCAACCGCAGGCCAGTGGAGCAGAAAGGAACAGGACTCTGAAATATCTGTATCAAGTCATTGCTGAACACTGAAAAGGGCAATGGTCCAGCAATCAGAAGTGCAGAGTTGAGACATATTATTGACTCTTACCAGCTATCTATGTCTGGGTCACTGAGCCTTACTGAGCCCCATCTGAAATGGAGACAATAATGTGTTCTAGACCAGGAGTCCCCAATCTCCAGGCATCAGACTTGGACCAGTGTGGGCCTGTTGGGAACCAGGCTGCACAGCAGGAGGTGAGCCTGAATGTAATGCACTTGAATTATCCTGAGACCATTCCCCCCAACCCCTGGTCCGTGGACAAATGGTCTTCCATGAAACTGGTCCCTTTTGCCAAAAAGGTTGGGGACTGCTACCCTAGACAATGTACCCTCCTGGTGGCTGGATTATTTAAGAGTGAAATGAAATAATCCACAAGAGGGTACTGTATATTCAAAATATAATATATAAATATAACTTATCCTTATTTTAAAATATGCCCTCTCCTCTATTAGTGTGGTTATCTGGACAGACTTTTATAATAGTGATTTTCACACTGTTTTTAGTAATTTGTATGTTTATTTTTCCTGATAGACTCTAAGTTCCACGAGGGCAGAGACTGCATTATTCACTGGGTATCCATGGACCCAGCTGCTCCTAGGTACACAGTCTATGTTGCATGAATGAATGAATGAATGAATAATGTTAACCTACAAATTTACCGAAGGTATGAGGAAAAGGGCATGGATACACCCTTTGAACATATATTATAGAAAATGAAAGTTCATAATTGTGGAACTCTCAGAGGCATATCACTGGGTTATGAATATGCTCCTTTTCAACTTCAGCACAAATAATTCAGTCAAGTCTTAGTACAGCCACACAAAAAGGGTTTGCTTATGGCCATGCCATCAGGAGCTGTTACTGAGAAAGAAAAGTTCATGCGTTCCTTGTTATCCACACTCCTGCAGGGGCAGCCCCAGCTACCGAAGTCACACTGTTCAAACTCAGAGCCAGATACGCACACACAGGGACGTGCCTTTCGGTGCAGCTTTCACTGTCTGAGTTCTGGTGCTCCCCCCACCTGGAACTCAAGAACCAAAGTGAGGCTTGCAAATTTCCCTTGTTCCCCAAGCATGTTAGCTTCCTCAGCTTGGGTTGCACAGAGTGCCCTCTATCCAAACGTATTTATAACAGTCCCTTTATGCACATACATGTACACAGACATGGACATTATATACACATGTATATACATGCACATATATACAAGGCATCCTTTTTCTTGACAACACTTATCATATATTGGTGTCCAGCATAGAGAACATCATCCAGTACAGTTTCTGGAGCTGCTCTTGCCTAATTGTGCAGTCAGGGTCAGTTTTGCTCTGTGGAAGTATTTAAAGCTATGGCAGTGTGTGGCATCCTAAGCCGCTTCTTGTGACTCATTGTCACTGTGAAAGGGAGGACATCCCAAATCTTTGAAGGGTTATCTCTGAATCCCAAGCACCTAGCACGTGGTCACATTTGATGCTTCTTAAGGGAGTGTATGCTTGGGACAGCTATGAGGGTAGGAGGGCAGGATACACCCTGTGCCAGAAGTAAACAGACTGGTATTAGCTAAAAGTGCTGTGCTTTAGTACCAAAATTTGGCAAGTATTTATGGCATAATGTGTACATTTTCATAAAGTATTTAGAGAGCCTTTGGCCACAGTTAATGAAGCCACTTCAAAGTGCACAGCTTTTTGAAATACAAGGCAGTTTGTGTTGCTATGTTTTAAATCTTCATACTATATGATTTTACTGCTGTTTATTCTGAAGAGACTAAAGAAAAAAAAAACAAACTTTATTTTGGGGACGGAAGTAAATTCTCACCTGTGAACCAGAGTGTTCTTAAGGCCACCGACCAGGCCTCGGGCGATGGTCTTCGCTCTGGGGGTGAGAATCGCTTGAGAGACGTGGAAGGCTCCGCGTGGGGCCCGCTCACTCAGAGTGGTTTCCAGGAAGAGGATGAGTTTGCGCACACTTGTGGTATTTGCCCAGGGTGCTGGGATCTTCTTTCCTGGCCACAGGAAGGGATATTGCTTGTAGAAGGGGCAGTGGTAGAAAATAAGAACCTGAAACATTCAAAACAGAAAAAGGAGAGCAATTCATGAACAAACTGAATATCAACTCCTTGGCTTTTATGCTGATTGCTAAGAGGAAAGGCAAACAAATATAAACACATGAAAATTCAAATTATTACATATTCTTAGAAAATTCTTAGAAAAATCAATAAGCAAGGATTAAAGCACTTGCATATGTCTGACTTGAAGTTTCTTAAGTTTATTTTTGTCATCATTTTGAAATATGGTAAAATCCTGAATCCTTGCTTAGACTATGATTTAAATGAATGCCTAAGATAAAACAGACAGGATTACAAAGGAAATCAATGAGAGGGAAATAGAGCTATCAATCTATTAATTGAATTTGTAATAAATTAATGTATGTTTCATAATAAATACATCAAATAAAAATATTTTGTAATAAGTATAAGGTCTATAATTTTGAATTGAGTATAAATGATGCTTCAAGATATGTGCAGTAACTGACGTGATACGGAAATATATGTGATTTCTATAGGGGCGAGTCACAAGTGGGGGGCCAATACCTCATGACTGCATGCACTCAAAATCCATGAGCACCTAATTTTCAGTTAAAGGTTAGTGGGAGTAAACACATAGTTTTTTCTTCCATCAAAATTCATAGACTTCTTATACTCTTCAGAACCCAAGTGGAGAATGCCTGAGGCTACAAGTTATGACTCAGATGCTCACAGAACTGATACTGAGCTTTGGAGTGGGGATGAGCACACTGAACCGATTGGGAGGAGGCAGATTTCCAATGGTGCACGCGCCGGCTGTGAATGAAACGGTCCTTCCCGGGGGAGAGCAGGAGCAGACTCAAGGCCGGGAGGGCTTCCAGGAGGCGATGAGTCTCCCACGGGACCTCTCAGGATGCTGGTGATTTTGAAAATAATTAGCAGGCCACATCCATAGCATTAATTAGTTTCTGAGAGGCAGCCAAGGGACAGGGAATTGCTATTTTGGTTGTTCCAATTCAGAGCCCTGCTGCTTAGGTTTCTAGAAGTAATGTTTCCCCCTTGGGGCACCAGTGATTTGTACCTGGAGGAAATGTCCGTGTGCTATTTACACTCCCTGGACTGCAGTCTGCGGATGGCTGGCTGGAGAGCATGGTCCCCAGGCACCCAAGACAGACTCGGGATGTGTTTTGTTTCCAGTGCCTGTTTAGCTCCTGACTAAGGTTGCCTGACTAACTGCTCCTGAAGGCCTAGAGGCGGGGAGTGTCAGGCGTGAAGCCCTGAACAGGCTAAGGGTTGTTCTTGTTTTTAATGGTTTTGAGTAATGTCTGACTGACTCTTAATGATGTCTGTGGTAAACATGTGTGCTAATGAGGTTAATCACAGGCTCCTTGTAAGCAGATTGTCCGGGAGATTGAGGAGGATTTCCTGCTGGCGATGTAATTGGCTGGTTGGGAAGGCTGGCGTCTCCAGAGTCTGTGAGTGAGGGAAGCTGGACTGTGAACTGGACTGTGGGAAAGGCAGCGGGCTGTGTGATCCTTGGAAGGGGCCGTCCACCCCACTGCCCGAGCTGCCTGCACCTGGGCAGAGTGTAAGGGCAGGAGAGGACAGTGCTTTCCTTTACTTAGCCTTGGAAAATATGCAAAAAGTGCAAATTATGCAGAAGAAATTTTATGCCTTTCCTCAAGAGCTTTCCTGAGGACTCTGATCCTAAATGTTCCAGGGAGAATTTCCATTTACAGTAGGAGGGTGGCCTAGCAAACCACCCCTCATTCTGCAGAATTCTAGGGCCAGTACCCCTTGCCCAGGGCCTGTGTTTTGCATCTTCTTCCCCAGCTCACTCTGTTGTGTTTTTCTCTGAGATACCTTCCCATCCAGCTCAGCAATTTATGTTCAGTTTTTCTCTTAAGACTCGGATTTAAAATCTCATTTCCCTTGAGAAATATTCCTTCACTGACTTCCTCTTATTTGGATCAGTCCTCTTCTGGAGGCCCCTGGGATGTAGATTTAGACTATGTACTACTTTTCAATTGATTGATTACAAAACCCCCTTTCTTCATATAGTACATTTGAGGCAGCTTTATTTTGCAACTGTGTATCGGTTGTTTTGTATTTTGCCAGTGTTATGTATTCTTCCCTTCACAGTAAGATTCTAAATACTGCCAATTTGTAGATCAAATTTTCTAATTCATTGTACCCTGAAAACCCATAGCCACTAATGTACAAATACATATCTGTGAGCTGTGATGTAACTGCATGTTGACTAAAGGAAATGTAACTGGATGGTGATGCACTTCTTGCTATTAAATTGTACTAATAAAATGCTCAGGGGCTTACATGCAAGGCATCTCATTAAATATTGAATATTTAAAGTTTAGCCACCAGATTGGTCCTGCCCCAGTGGGGGGAGATGGCTGAGGACTCTGCTATCTCTTTGTTTTGTCTTTAAGAAGAGACCTGCCAGGGAAAACTTTGGGAAAGGAAGAAGAGAGCCTAGGATTCAGATTGATGACATTCTCCATTTTCTGATATGTTGTCGCAGCATCTTTGTTTACAATTTCAGGCTCATTTACATGGATGATACAGATTAGCCCATACTTAAAAGTTATGCTAGACCATCACTGTGCTGTGAGAAAGTCACCGTCCATGCTGTCCATTATTCCTGAAGACACCTGTTACTCCCATGGATTTCTAAGCAGCCCATCCAGAATACTGCCTGTGGATGCAATTATAAAGCTATATTTATAATAGATACCTGTTCATAAACTTTAGCTGCACTCAAATTTAGCCTTGCCTGAATCCCAGAACTCCGAAGTCCTCTGGCTGATCTCCCTCCTTTCTCCCATTCTGATTGCTCTCTAGACCCCCTGATAGGAGGGGCTCATGAAAAAAAAGAGTGTTTTCATTAGCATGATCTATGACACTAGTTTTGGAACTCCCCAAGGCATGTGAGCAGCCCTCAGAGCACGAGGAGCTGTGGGAACACTGGGAGCCCAGCAGCCTGGGGCGGCATCCCGGCTCTTCTCTCTCACTAACCATGCTCTCCAGGGCAACCTGCTCAATCTCGCTGCGCCTCAGTCTGCTTATCTGTAAAGACAGAATAATGACAAAATACCTATCTCACAGTGTAGTTGAAAGGATTAAATGAGTTAATCCTTTATTCTGAGCACAGTGTAAAGGCTCGTTCAATGTTAGCTGTTATTGTTGTTTCTATTATAATTATTTAGTATTGTCAGAGAGAGACTCCACTGGGGGAAAAAAATCTCTCCACATGAGACCTGTGAGTCTAGATGTATATAAACTTATGTTTGGAGGAAGAGGTGTGATAAATATTTGGCAAATCATCACTTACAAAGTTTTTTGTGAGAAATAGCTTAGATAAATTTTAACAGATACTAAGAGTTGACTCATTAGCCTCTGGAGTCTCCGGCCTTAAGCACTATCATTGAGTATGTTAATCAAGCTGGCATTTCCAATTATTCAGGCCAAACCTGGGAGTTAGCCTGAATCCTCACTTCCTTTCACACCCTCAGTCCCAACCATTAGGCAACCCTGTTGGCTCTCCTTTCAGATAGATTCACAATCTGACCTCTTCCCTCCATAGTCTTCTCCCTGGTCTCCCTACTTGCCCCACTCCACCTATACCAGGCGTCTTCCTGGTAACCAGAGGGTTAGCCTTACAACCTAAGCCAGGTCCCAGCACCCCTGTGCTCAGAACCCTCCTCACCTGGAGTGAAGGCCAAGTCCTTGCAGTGCCTGAGGCCCACACAATCACCCATTCTTTCTCTGCCTGTCTCAGCGGCTCTGCTGTCCAGCCCCCACCCCCTGCTTTTCCTCAGAGATGTACTCTCGCTAAGGCCTCCCCACTGCCTTGCTCCTCGCTGGGAAAGCTGTTCCTCAAAACCCGTGTGATTAACTTCTTTGAATGTCATCTTGCAATGAGGGCTGTGTTGATCAACCTATTTAAAACTGTGACCAACTCTCCAACCCACAGAGGTCTGGCTCCCCCTCACCATGCCTGACTCTCTTTTTCATGGCTCTTAATACCTTCTGTCATTATATATAATGTAGTTATTATGTTTATTATGTAGGAGCTATCTCCCTCCACATGAACGAAAGCTCCATTAGGTCAAGGATCTTTGTTTTATTTGCTAATTTATTCCAAGTGCTTAGAATGGTACTTCCTTAGCACATACTTGGTGTTCAAAAAGTATTTGCAAGTGAATAATCTTTAATTGATTTCTAATTAAAAGCTTTTCTCTAAGTTCAAAAATAACTGCCTCTTGAAGATGCTTTGGTTAATGTATCTATGAGCAAGGGAGCAACTATGAATGAAACATACTTTCTTTTTCTTTCCTTTTTTAAAGAGAGTCTAAATTGGAAGCTGACATTTTCTGGAGCTCTTCTCTCCCACTGTGCACCATCCTGTGGGATCAGAGCAGAACATACCCGAGGCCCAGATTTCTCTTCTTGAGTAGGTCCCACCCGGGTCTAGATTTAGGGGCTCCTCTCAGCATAAGCAATCTGGGGGTTAGTCTCCCAGCCTGGATCCCTCCCATGGGTTCTTCTTTCCTGAACTCTCTCCACCTATGACCCAAAATCTGCAAAGATGGCCTTTTAAAACACTTATACACCTGAAATGAAAACTTCACATGCCTTTGTCAGCTGATGCTTTTACTTAGCAAGCAATACTTTGTCAGGGATTATTCAAATTGAGTTAAAGGCAAGATTAAACAGTCTGTCAGGAGGGTGAAAATGGGATTTTATAGGAGAGAGTGAAATGGTATAATCAACTGGTCCAATTTCACAGCTCTGCCTTGGGTTGGTTCTGGCCAGGCCAATAAAAGTCAATTTACATGCCAAACACGTTGCCAACAAAATTTTAAATACTTGGCAGGTGTTCACCCCAGTTCAAGGGCATCAAGGGGAGCCCTTGGAGCTATCCTAGAGCCCAGGAACCTGTGTAAGTATATTAAATATTCCAAAAGAAACTATGCCTTCTAGCCTGAGGGCCCTGGATGGAGCTTTCTAATAGCTGGCGATACAGAAAAGGCAGAAATAGTTCTGTTCTCGCCCTTGGAAGCTCATCTTGGTTTCCTCCTACCTACCTGGCACTTCTTCTCCCACAGGATCTGCAGGGTCAGACTCTCCACACTGCAGGCTGAGCAGAGCTTGTTTCCGAAGGCCTCCTGGATCCGGTGAACCAGATGTTTGTGGTGGGCCTCATCCATGGCGTAGAAGTGGTTGAAATCCAGGAAGACAATCTCTCGGGGATGCTGTGTAAGAAACGTGTCAATCTCCATCAACCCATCCCAGACCTTGATGCCAAAAAGCCCATGGATAAAGTAGATTTCCTGGTCAGCATCCCCTGGCTTGGAGGACACACGCAGGTCGAAGTAGCGGATCCCAGCCTCCAGCTGTTCTCGGAAGGTCAGGTTCTGAGTCACAGACCATTTCTTCATTAGCTTCTTCACCAAGGAGATCCTGGCGAGACGTATGATAGCCGGGGTTTGGTCAGGTCCCACAGGGGACTTCTCATCCACCCAGTAGCTGAATGAATCATGGGAGCCTATACAAAGGAATAAAGGTGAGTAAAGCAGTTGAGACTGGACCTGGCAATAATTAGCCAATCGACAGCAAAACAAAAAATAGGAGCCAAGTACACACCAAAGAATTGTAAACAAATATTTGCAAAATTTTTCAAGCTTGCTAGGAATGGAAAAACCACACATAAAAGTAATAGTGTCTTTTTAGCAGCTTGTTAAGCCTGGGGTAGAACTAATCTTTATATATTGCTAGTGTAAGCTAACTTAATACATACCCTTTTGGAAAGCTATTTAGAAATATGCTTGGAAAAAGGAGCTTGAAAATATTCATGCCACTTCATCTAATTTCATTTCAGGAAAGCCATTTTGAGGAAATAAACTAATTTTGGAAAAACAAGGGTTTGCTGAAGAATACCATAATAGAGACAAAGTGGAGGTTGCTTGAGTATCCCTCACAGAACTGTCATTGGAACAAAGGGCACGAAAAGTCTGTGTCACCTCAGTAATGCTGGGATGGCATCTCAATTCTAGGAAAGGCAGAATTTGAAAACAAAACCCTGACTTATTTTCATGCTTCTGTAAATACTATTTTGCTATTGTACGAATGAGCCTGTGGGGCACATGGTGTCAAGGTAGCACTAGTAGCCGCTGCTCTCCAAGTTCACTGTGCTGCCCAAGGATGACAAGAAGAAAAAGGATGCCAAAAGGTGGCCAAGAAAGACAAAGACCCAGTGAATAAATCTGGGGGCAAGCCAAAAAAAAAAAGAGTGGTTCAAAGGCAAAGTTTGGTAAAAGCTCAATAACCTAGTCTTCTTTGGCAAAGCAACATACGACAAACTCTGTAAGGAAGTTCCCAACTATAAGCTTGTAACTCCAGCTGCTGCCTCTGAGAGACTGAGGATTGCGGTTCCTTGGCCAAGGCAGCCCTTCAAGTGCTCCTTAGTGAAGAGCCTGTTATTCAACTGGTTTCAAAGCACAGAGCTCAAGTAATTTACACCGGAAACACCACGGGTGGGGATGCCATAGCTTCTGGTGAAGACGCATGAACAGGTCCCTCCAGTTGTACATTTTGAAAAATAAAACTTTATTAAATAAAAAAAATGAGTCCATAGGAATTATTTCTTGACAGATCAGATAAACATCCTGAGGAGTTCAACACAGGTTAGTTGTACGGCCTTTTTTCAATTCATCTCTTAATGAGTTGAATCTGCTATTAAATAATCAAATGCATGTTTCCTTCCTCTGCCTTAAACTACAGGAGGGTAGGTTTCCTCCTAGACCCTGAGATGATCTTATTGTTATAAAGTATTAGAGACCATGATAGACACTGTTCTAACTATAGTGGGAACATATTTCTAAGGTGAACATTATCTTTAACAAGTACCTTTCAGTTTGTCACTGGTTTCCATCTAGGGTCAGCCATCATTATTAGGTTAGCTCTGTGACAGGCTCCGGTACTGGGGACTCTGCACAGGTGGCTGTGCTTTGCAAGCAAAATCAAGGAGGAAAATGTCCTTGTTCTGACACTACTAGTGGTGTTCCCAACCACTGCCATGCAGGTTAGAATTTAAATGCTTAATTCATACTAGTTCATTGTTTCACCAGTTGTCTGGTACTAAATTAATGCATACTATAGAACTTTACAGAACTCTACTATTTTGTGCTTTATTATTCCCATTTTCTTGCAAATAAGTCATTCTGGGGTAGCTTTACTATTTTATCTTCTCAGAAATAAAGTGGAAAAGGAAAAAAAGGTGACAAGCAATGTTTTATTTTTATGTAGTCTCTAGAACATGGAGAATATTCAGTAACTATTAAGAAAAAAGTTATTTACCAATCATTAGGCAAAGCCAATTTGCAAGCAAGAAAATTACTAGCATATTTCAGGTAAAAAAAAAATGCTGTTACTACTAGAAATGTGGAGCAAGTCTCCCTGGATTTTTCCATATTGGTTGTTTCTGTTAACAAGACTCATTGGACACTTGCCTAATGCTCTGCTTCCTTTGGCTGTACAGAAATAGGAAATCTTTATACCTCCTCATTGAGAGATTTATTATGAATACATTATATATAGATGGTGAAAAGCCAGTTCTCTCTTCTCTTTAACTCATATTAGCAGCCCAGCTGTTCAGGATTGACTGTGCAGTACAGTGCGAGGCACAACATTGAACTTCATTCTTCCCTGGGCATCAGGGAACAGCCATTATCCAAGCAGGGGAGGGAAGGCAAATCCCCTCTGGAATTGTCTTCTTGCTGCTGAGCCCAGTCTCATCTCCAGAGGGAGATGTGCTAACAACCTCTAACGCTTTTCTCCAAGTCTGAGGGCTGTGCAGCGATGTGACAGTGATGGGGCCCCAGGGGCCATTTCTGCATACACAGGGACACATGTGGTACCCAGCCCATCCCACAGAAGAGGGAGGGCCAGCACATTCCCTGGGAACAGAGTCTCTCTTTATCTCTGTGCTCCCTTTCCCATTGCCCCCCTTCCTCTCTGACATCCTGTGTCCAGAGCCACCCCCTCCCTCCCCTTGACAGGAAAGGATAGGACAATGAAGCAGATTGTTTGCTGAATGCTTTACAGCGGTTGCCCTACCTAGGCTGCCAGCAGTCAACACCAACCTTCACTCTAACTACTAGCAATGTTTTTGCCTTTCTACTTATTTTTTCCCCAGAAAGCTTTTGCCTCATATACACTGAGGGAAATAAAATTGGTACTTTAGCCATTCTTTTTTAACAGGATAAAATGCTCTCCTCTATCCTGCACATGGAATACTTACCAGATATGCTACCTGCAAATAGTACTGATTAAAAAATCCTAATATTTCACACCCCAAGTTCATTACCAAAGTTTCACCTTTTTCCTACACCCAATAGAAGTTATTTCACTCTTTAAAGAATGTCTATAGCAAGGGCTCCTTTCCTCTATGCTGGGGATGTCTGGCTTAAATGTAGGCACTCCTCCTGAAGAGGAAAAGAAAAATCCCTGTTCCATCAGTCTTTCCTTTCTTCTCTAAGAGAATGGCTGTGTGAGAGTCAGAGAGAGCAGCTCCATGATTTCTGGTTTGTTTTATGACTGGGTTAGAAGTTTAGGACCTCTTCCTGCTGTGATTTCTGCCACAGAAAGTATTTTTGCTGCTACTGCCTAGTACCTATGCATCTTCATTCACCCCTCTTCATGGCTCCTTTGTCTCTCTCTAAAATAGATGTAGGTGGTACTCTTTGCCTGAAGAAGAAAACAGAGCACTTTCCCTTACGCGCCTTACCCTTTCAAGTCTTCTTTTCCCTTCTCTTACCCTGTCTTCTCTCTCTTGCTGTCAAATTCTTGCAAGCCAGTCCCTCTACTTGGTCTCCTATGATCTACTCCCTTCTTCCCATCCAAGGCCGCTTCCTATCCTTCTACTGCTGCTTTTGATCCTTAGAACCTTCGAATCGACAAGTCCAAATGGCTTTCTTCTTCCTGGGTTCTCTGAGGGTTTGCTAAGTTGTCTCTCTTTTGGAACCTTCCATTTCCTTGTCTTCAAAAAGTTAACACTCTCTTTCTATCTTCTTTGCTGGCTCCTCATCTTCCTTCTTGTTCCAGATTTAAATGTTTTTCAAAGATCTCTATTGTCTGCCTTTTCCCACCTTTTCATTCGCTCCCTGAGTTCAACACAGTGCCATCACACAAATGACACCAAAATCTTCACTTCTAGCCCAGACTCTTCTAAAAGTTCCAACTTTGCTCCCAACTTCCTGCTGTGGTCTTCCACCTAATGGCCTGCTCACACAACAAATTACACATTTTGAAAGCCCAGCCACTCATGCTGCCCGCACCCTAAAGCACCTCTCTCAAATTTCTGCTAATGGTTCATTCAGTCACTCAAATTGACAACTTGGATTCAATTTAGATTCTTCCTTCTCTCTCACCCTTTGCATCCAACCAGTTACCAAAACTTTGCATTTGACTTTTGCAACATATATCAAACCTGTCTCTTCCTTTAACCTTCAACTGCCCCCACCTGGCTCATACATTCATTACCCATCATGTAACCAGGACTGAAAAAACCATGACTTTTGTTCTTTCACTCCAGCCTCATTTGTTCACATCCAAAAGTTAATCATTTCAGGATATTGTGAATATGTAATTTTCCTTCTCTCTCTCTCTCCCAAACCGGGTTCAAACTCCGAGTGCCGCTGTTTAGGAATCCCTTCAGTGCGGCTCCAGTGCATCGTTTCAGGCTCTGCCAGGCCCCCACGCCAAGCCTGGCATCTGCTGACGTGTGATACTCATTGATAGGTGGGCGTCTTCTTGCACTCTGCTCACTTTCTTTTCTTGATACCATCCATAAAATATTCTCTCAGCCCAACTCTGTCCACATCTCTACAGCACTTACAACCCCAGGCAGGAGGTCAGGCAGGTTGCGCAGCCCCGTCTCAGTTTTCTCATCTGTGAAATGAGCACTATGGTACCTACCATCACACAAGTTGTGTTAGAATGTATGCAAAGTGCTTGGGACAACGCTGACACACGGTGACGGCTGAACTATTATTATTATTATTAGTCATCTCAGTTAGAAACTAGAGGTAGCAAGGATGATTAACTGAAACTCCTTATCTTAAACACTTGGAGTCTGGAGGACTTTCTTTCCTGAAGGTTTTCTTTCCCCTCCATCTTATTGGTTGACGTCACATGGAGTGGAGGTGAGCCTCTGCTCTGCTGGCTGTAGCTTCCACTCATTCTCTTGGTCATAGCTGAAGCTTTATCATCAGCCACTTCTACAATCTGAAAATTCAGTATTCTACTTTCTGACCACAATTTACTTTTCTTCTGCCTCATTGTCCCTTGACTCTTACTTCCCTGATCTGAGAGCCCAGGTTGCTGTTACTTGCCACTTTCACCTACAAAATTGTTAATTACAACATTCTGAAAGCTGCTAGGGTCACTGTCAAGGTCCTTTGTCTGTCTGCACACGCAAGGATGTGCACAGCCCCAAAATGTCCTTGGAAATATTAACATAATGTTTAACAAACTTTTTGACTAACAATAAAGATTTTCTCTTCTTCTCCATTATTTCTCATTTCAGAGTAGACTCAACAGAGTTTTAGGAAATAATAGGCACTAAATATCAGATGGCTGCTTTCAGACTCCTCTGTGTAGGGAATTTTGTTGTAATATCAAGATTATTCAATATAGAGCAGGAAATATGGATATACATCCTCTTCCTTAGTGTTCTACACTCCATGGATCGACAGCAACCCTAATTCTAGCCCTGCAAAGATGAGGTATTTTTCCCCTCCAACTTTTGGAAACTTACTTCTCTGCATTCCTTTCATCTTCACAATTACTACTCTTGTCGCTTCCTGTTTCCTTATACATTCAACAGGCATTACAAATGTCTTTTTTCCTCTTTTCATGTACACAAAACCCTGCATAATGTATGTAAAAGCACTTTATGGTCTAAAGAAGTAATTCTCAACTTCGAACACATACCAGAATCCTCTGGGGGAGCTTCTAAAAACCACCAGTGCCCAAGACTCCACCCCAGATGTGCTGAGTCAGAATCTCTCTGGGGTGAGAGTGGAGAATGAAAAACTTGAAAAGCTCCCAGGTGATGCGGGCACTGAGTGTGGATAGCACTTGCCATTGGAGTAAGATTATCCTCTCCCAACAAGTTCTCTGATTCTGGGATCACCTTCTTTGGTTGGTCTTCTAGAACTTTCAAACCTTCAAATAACAATCTGGTGGACTGGCTCACCCATATCTTGGTAGAAGCTTTCTTCGACACTCCTTTTGTTTCCGGATGTGTCATGCTTTTGCACCAGTTGAAAAACCAGTGCTTGTATGTGGAGAAAAGCAATGCCGGTAGGCTTTTCTTTCCTTATTATGCCTTCTAGTAAGTGATTATGCAGGTGAGTTAGGTTAGTTAGAGCCTTCAAGATGTGCATGAGGTTAGAGGAAAAAAAAATTGAATGGGGAAGGCTAGCAAGATATTTCTCCAATGTTATAGTTATTTCCTTCTAGAAAGCACTGGGTGACAAGTTAATCCAAGAGAACAGGTAGAAGAAAGTAAGTGGGCCTTGTGAGGACCAGGGAAAACCCATTTGCTGTTTATCTGGAAACCAATTGCTACTTGATTCTTTCTAAGGTTTGTTATTTGAGGAAAAGGAGCTATCGAGTGAACGCACAGCAATTTTTAGTTACAGCACTTTCATTACCCACTTCTTGAAAATTAGAGTAGTAGCCATTTTTCTGAACTCATTCAATTTAAAAGAATTTAAAGCAAGCTTCTTGGGAACCTGGTCTTTAAATAAAACAAAAAGAATTCAAACCACACACCCTGAAATGATAGATTTCTTCGCAATACAATAGCATTTCAGATTACGTGGTGACCATACAGCTATGGAGGGGAAAATGAAACAAAAGTACAGTGAGGAACAAATATGAGCAAGTAAGAGAAACTTCTTCATCACACCTCTCGGTGGCTGGGATGATGACCCTGGGTCAAAGAACATTTGATCTCACATATGTAAGAAAATCTCTCCTCCCCACCTGCCTTAGGTACTACTCTGCCTTTGGGGAGCCCTTCCAGCTTTGAAGCCCATTATCCCCCTCCAAGTCCATTCCCTTAAGTCCACCTCCCACCCTGTGTTTGCGCCACCACTCAACATTCAAAATTATCAGCGCCTCTAGGCTATGCCTTCTCAACGAGATGACAAAACTGGTTCTTGGAGGATGAGAAAAAATCTACTCTTTTTATGTATAAAGCACAGACATACATACACACACACAGGGTGGGGCAAAAGTAGTTTACAGCTGTGAGTACGCAAAACTCAGCTTATTCTTTTATTATTATTTATTAATTATTGTATTATTTTCTATACGAACCACTGCAACCCCACTTCGGTTCCACCCTGTACACACACACACACAAATACACACAGTACCTAAACAGATATACAGTATACCTGTGATATTAAAATATCATAGCTAGGGTGTAAGCAGGGGAAAAAATGGCTAAAAAGAGTCCTTAGTGAGGTGATAAAGAACAAAAGGCTGAGAATACTGCTGTAGACTAAGCATGCTGGTAGGCAAATGGGCATCTGACCTGTCTGGACTGGACCGCAAACCCTGCCCCTCTTTTTCTCCTTAACAGGCATGTCTCTCAGGGCTTTCAGCAAGTGTTCTCCACTGGACAGCCATCCATCAGGTGACCCAGTACTGAGCTGCTGGTCCCATCCCCTGTTGCTAAAGCACTAATGAGTGCTCATGAAACCAACTCAATTCTCTCTCTTTCAGTTACCTTTTAAATATTTCCAATAGGCATCTCCAGGCAAAGAAATCTCTGTCCACTCAGCCCAAAGGACTCAGACTTGCAGTTTACAAGATGCCAGTTTAGCAAGAAGAAATTGACAAACAGTGAGTCCCAAGACCTAACTTTACGAACTAACACAGCTCTGAATAAACTGAAAGGAGATGTCCCACAGTGCTTAAGAACATGGGGTTGGTGCCAGGCTGCTAAGTTCACAATCCTGGCTTTGCTGCTTACTAGCTATGTGACTGAAATGCTGTGTCTTGATTTTTCCTTTTGTGAAATGGGGATAACAACTGTACCAACCATCAATGATTTGTGGTGAAGACCAAATAATTAACTCAGGTAAGCACTTAGAAGAGGCCCTAGCAAACAAAATGAGCTCAAACATATGGTATCATTATTAAGAAATGTGTGTCATCTGCTTGCATGATACTATCTGAGAGACAAATAATTCTGGTTTTTAAATAATGTTGTGGAATCTTAAATATTTATATTCAGGTATCTGCCATGGTTGTTAACTGGGAAATGAAGTCGGCGATTTAAATGACTTTGAATCAACATCAAAAGGAGTAAATTCAGACCATAATATTATACAGCTTAAGTATAAATTGGCACTAAAAGGAAAATTATAAATTACCTCTAGTCTGCTCCCATATCAATAACTTAGTAAATAAATATAGTGACTACATGATTTGAAAGTATAGTAGAGAAAGTTCCAAGGACATTCTTTAAAAAAAAAAAAAAAAAGGTTTTATTTATTTTATTTTTAGAGAGAGGAGAAGGAAAGGAGAAAGAGAGGGGAGGGTGAAGAAACATTCACGTGTGGTTTCCTCTTGCACACCCCCTACTGGGGACCAGGTCTGCGACCCAGGTATGTGCCCTGACTGGGAATTGAACGGGTGACCCTTTGCTTGGTAGGTCCATGCTCAATCCACTGAGCTACACCAGCCAGGCCAAGGATGTTCTTAATTTTTTATTTTTAACATCAAAAAGCAAGACATCTTTAAGTTATTTATAAGAAAATCAAATACACAAAAACAAATCCAATCTATTGCTAAAAGCATGTTGGAGAGCAGATTTCTGGAAAGGGAAACCTATAATCCATTATTTAAAATGAAAAAAAAAATATCCCAATTTACCAAAAAACCTTATCGATTTTCATAAATATCACTAAACCACTCAAACACCCACAAGGAAACTTCCCAAAATGAAGTATTTTAAACACCCAAACCCAGAATCAACAATATTTTCAGAAGTTTTTCTGTATTTTCTTACACATTAAAAATATTAGTGCATGTTCTGGCTGGTGTGACTTGGTTGCAGGGTCATACCATAAACCAAAAAGCTACAGGTTCAATCCCCGGCCAGGGCACATGCCTAGGCTGCAGGTTTGTATATGGTCAGGACGCATATGAGGCAACCGATTGATGATTCTCTCACACTGATGTTTTTTCCCCTCTTTTTCTTCTTCCCATCCTCTCTCTCTAAAGTCAATTAGCATGACCTCGGATGAGGATAAAAACAAATACATTAATGCATAGGTCTTAGGGATATAAACACGGCCAACTTTACGTTTGCCTCTCTCAACTTTCTTTATCACCTCTTATTTTTTTCTTTGCATGAGTGAACTTTTCAGACCTCTTGGGTTTACCTATTTTATTCGCAGGCTTTTTGCTTCTTAGAAGACATTTTCACTCAGTAGTGCGGTAAGCTGAGAGCACCGTGCACAACTCAAGCCTGCTGGGAGAGCCGCTGCACCACTTGATGCAACACCGGCTCCACCCTCGTGCCGGGTCTACCTGCACCCCGCCGAGCAAAAGTGCTATCACGAGCTTTTTGGTTCAGGCCATGAATTCCAGGTAAAACAAATCTTGTATTTTGTTTAGATCACAACATTACATTTAATAAAAAACCCTTGATATTTTTCTAAGGTTTGGAGATACCACAACTTAATTTTAGAAATGACAAAAACATGTGTCTAAATATGCATAGGGGGCTGTCAGCAAGGCCAGCTTTCTTGAAGAAGAGCCATTTAGGAGATGCTTATTCCGCCCACTCTCCGACTCAGCCAGTAACAAGGGATATTTAGGGATACCTCCCCGGCCCTTCAGAGAACGATGGACTTCAGATCCCCTACTGGTCAGCTCTCACTTCCTCTGGAGGCCATCACTGGCTCACCTCCCTGCTTTCTTGGCTTATGCCAGCCAGCTCTGGCAGGACTGCGGGCTCCTGGGGACAGCATGCCGAGAGGCCCACCAGCACTGCAGCAGCGGAGGGGCCCGTCTACAAGGGATATTACAACGCTGTTGGGCTAGACCGCAAATTTGGTGCCAGTTGATGCTGGTTTTCACTAGTGTGCCTTACAAAATGGGCAGGATAGAAAAAAAGAATAGTTCTCTTTAACGCACAAAGTAAACTCTTTATCCTGAATGTAAACAAGTGATAAGAAAAATAAACAATTTTTAGTTCACACTATCCTCTAAGAAGAGTGAATCCTGGTAACTGTGGTATCTTTTGTTTGCTACACACAACTGAAATATTCATTTTTGGCATTAATGGCTTTCTATGTACTTGAAGCAGTATTAAGCAGTGGATGGGGGTGGGGAGGCCAATCTTGGACAGAGAAGCTTGCAAAGACCCAAACTGCTCTGCTGAGGAAAGGGAGAGAGTGGAGAATTGGAAGGGGAAGAGAAGAGGGAATCACAAGGACTTCAGGGCCAAGGAGAGACCTGGGAGAGGAGACAAACCAAATGGGGATTTTTTTCAAGGTTCCGTCCAATTTCACTTTTGTAATTCTCCCTAAATCATGCGTAAGTATTTTTAAAGTGAGAGCTTGAAGGGATGCCATAATATTAACTTGTATGAAGGAAACGTGTTTCTGGGTCCAGCCCTGTTTTCAGGCCCCACCACCCCAGGGGCTCTCCTCCACTGGAATCCCAGGTCCTTGTCTCACCTCACCGGGGCCCACAGCACAGTCTGAAGGCTGGGGCAGGCCTAGCTGGAAGTGGCGCGGTACCACACGAAGGAGGAGAAGGTGGAAATGTACAAGAGAAGCCTTCTCTCTGATGGACATACACTTAAAAAGATCCCTTTATGGAAAATCTTTTACTTAGTATACTGGAATTCACATTCTACCACAAGGGCTAGTAATATACAAGGTCTGTCCAGAAAGTATTCAGCCATGTGATATGAAAAAGAGACATTTGTTGAACAGGATATAAGCAACATTGTGTTTAGGACAATGACACCTCAGTGCCCTTCAAAGTAGGTACTTTGGGACCTCACACAATTCACCCAATTGCCATCATCTGCTCTGTAGTATTTTCCTGAATTTCACCCATGGTTTGAAATCTCTTCGTTTTCAACGTGATTTTAGTTTTGGGAAAAGCCAGAAGTTGCAGGGCACCAAATCTGGGCTGTAGTGGGGCTGAGTCACCTGTGTGATTTGATGTTTCACTAAAACCTCTGCACAAGACATGAGGCATGAGCGGATCCATTGTCTCATAAAGCTGCCAATCACCAGTTGCCCAAAGCTGTGGCCTCCTGAATCATCCGAATAGTGTCTGCAGAGGAATGTTCAAGCTTAATGCAAAATTTGATGCAGATTTGTTGCTCTATATGCTTAGTTATTCTGAATGTGGTGACCACACAGTACACATTCTCATTCAGTAGTGTCTATTGCCCCACTGACGAGTACAGTGAAGTCATCATCTTTCACACATGCACATTCCAGTCCACTCTCCTTGGCTACCAGGTTACAATGATGTCATGCAAACGGTTCTCATTATGTTAACAATGGCTGGACTTTTTTTGGACAGGCATAGTGTATGTGTGTGTATCAATAAGCAAGATATATAGGCTTTTGGGGGGCATTCTAAGGAGAAAAAGATGTATAGAAGAACAAAAGCATAAAGTATAAATGAAACAAACACCAGGAATAGTGTTTCACAACACCATAGAGGTAACTACAGCAGTCAGAAAATGTATTGTCAGTTAATCTGAACAAATAGGAGACTTCCATGCATCAGGCCGGGAATATGTTTTCATTGGTTGACTTAAGACTTATGGCCACTGAGAGAGTCCAGCTGAAGCTCAACGCTGACCAGGACAGCCTTGCGGCGGTGTGGAATGCAGCATTCCACAGCTGGTCTGTCACTGCTGCCAGGGCTGCATGGTGTGTCTGTGCCGCAGCTCAGACGCTCCAACTCTGTCCCTCCACAACCCTAAATGGGTCTGATGATTAACTTCCATAAATAATAAATGCCTGGGCCTCATGTGCTGCATGTGGCTTATTTAAAGATAACACAGATTCCAAAAAAGGGCGAGCGACCCCAGGAGTGAGGCGTGCAAACTGAGCAGCTTTTTCTCTGCTCTTGCAATTTGATAATCTACACAAATCTCCCAGGGACTGTGGCATCTAGAATAAGTACATGTTTAGGCAACAGAATCCAGCTCAATCTTTCCTTTTCTTTCCCCTGATTATGTAAAAATGAAAAGAAAAAGGAATAGGTGATGTGTACCTCTCACCCCACCCCCTTCCCCAGTTTTACACTATTGGGCTATTTCCCTCAATTCTCCAATATGCTAGTGGAAGACACAGACAGAATCACCAGACTCCACACTTCCACTGACATTTAAAGGTCAAGTCTCCTTGTATTGTACATAATGATATCTCCCTCCCCATGTGTCTGGAAAGGACGGCTGTGAGGATTACTGGGGGGAGGAGAACACCTTTGAAAGTTCACTGGGGCAAATGGGCTTGATTTACTGCAATTCTGCTCAACACGTAAATTGATTGAGCTTGTTTCATAAAATAAATGAAGAGTTAAAGAAAATTAAAATCAAAGAATGAATTCATCCAGGTTTTGTTTTCCACCTGTGTTCTTTATTGATTTTAATACGGTTACCCTTTCAATAAATAAAGATTACTAAAAGTACTGGATCAATGCCTTAGATAGGATCCAGTTTTCAAACATTCTCTTTCTTGGTAGAGGCTTCACCCTTGACTGCCAGACCCCCAGTGACAGAGAGCGGCTGCTGCCTCCAAAAGAGGCTCCGTAGGTAGCAAGCCATTCACCCTAGAGCCATTTCAATTTCCCCACCTCAAGGAAGAATCTGAAAGAATCACATACGCAGTACATAGTTTTTAAAATTTTCTCATTTCTCTCTGCCCCCAGAGCTCATGGAAATCTCCTCATTCAAGAATTAAGAGCATCCCAAAGATACACTGCTTACATTCCCCCACCCTCTGCACCCAGCTCCTTCATCACGAACTCCTTGGTGAGCCCCGGTGAGGGCTTCTGGTCTGACAATAACCAGTAACAACTTTAATTTATCAACTGTGTGTTATGCACCAAATGCCAGGGCACCAAATGCCGGGCACTTTACTTATAGGATCTTACTGGATGTCTGCCACAATCCTGCAAGACAGAGATTACCTGCATTTTACAGATGAGGAAACTGAGGTTCAGGCTCGTTTTGCAAGTACTTTAGGGTTATAAAGATTGCAAGTGGAAAAACCTAGTAGAGAAACCTAGGTCTGGCCAACCTGAATCCACACAAACCTACACTTGGAATACTGATTAAACAAGGTAAATGCATTGTGCATTTATTTCCAGTAACAGTCAGCACAGGGTTTGGTTTTAGAGCTAAATGCCTAAAAACACCCCAATGCAGGCAGGTTGATGGAGAAAGTGATTTAAATTTTGTAAAGACCTGAAGAATTCCCATGTAGGGACACACGAGGGCACTCCAACCTTCTCTCAGTTGAGGAAACAATGTCTGTGGCATTTCCGCAGCTCAGAGCCTTGACTGCCAGCCCTGGTTCTGCTCTGATGACTTGTATGAGCTTATACATTATTTGCAGGTGAGGCAAATGAGCCATAGTAGCTCTTCCATCTTAAGAATCAATGATCCGAACTTACTAACAGCTAGTTAAAGGAATTTACAACCCTATTTTAACAAGGGTTAATAACTACTACAAAGAAATAAGACGTTTCTTTCATATGTATTACACTTATGTAAAAACATGCTTACAGATTTAACTCATCATATTTGCAAATAGCAAATCATCCCCCAGCCTGAGGATATTATGTATTTATTTTTGACTCAACTGTCAATTTTACCAAACTGATGGAGAGACAGATGCTTTCCCCTCGTGCAGAGTCAGCCTCTCACATACCTGCGGGCCCTCTGCTGGTTGGCTAGCACCGGGTGTGCGTGTGGACCAACGCAGGGGCCAGCAGTTCGCTCCTTGCTTAGTGCGCCTGTGGCAGTCCCCTTCACTCCAAAGGTTGGCCTTTCTGCACTTTGTGGGACAATTTTATGAAATTTATTGTTGGCACCTTTAAGAAAAAAAACACCTTCAGAGTCACCTAGCTTGGATGAAATTTTTCGTGGGGCAGGGAGGGTTATTTGAAGATTCACTTGACAAACTGCAGAATGGCAGGGATCCAGGGAGTTCCTGGCTAAAAATCCCCTCAAAGACAAGAAGGGCTTTTCCTCTTTCCTATAAATGAAGAACTAAGCCAGGAGCTGTAACAGAGGAAAGGGATAAAGGAGGAGGGGAAATCCAAGTGGCAGTGTAAATTACACAAAATGATGGGTTTAAAGGAAATTTGTACATTATACCCAGCGGGTAAAGTGAATGAAAACATGCCCTGCCCTGGAAGATGAGAGTTCTGAGAAGCTTGCACACCTGCTGAAGCCTCTGCTGCATTTTCCCTGTGGAGGCAAAAAGATGTTTCCTCTGTTGGAGCCTTGCTGGGTGATTACCACAGAGACCACTCAAACCACTGGGCTGTGCTTGTTCTGAGTCAATAAAAAGCCTCCTAGATGTCTGGTCTCGGGAATAAAAAGTGACTTGTTCAGTCAGAACAGGGTAACAGGCAGTCCTTCCAACACAGCTATCGGCTGGTGTCCAGGCATTAGAACCCAGCATGCAGACAATGCCCGGGATGAAAGGGAAACTGCTCTTTATCACAACCAGCAAAAGGAATTAAGGTTACAGCCCAACACTGCATCAGTCTTCAACTCTATACGTGTCTTTTATTTAAATGTAGTTAAGTAAATTTGGCAAGAGCTGGGTTTTACGATTCTAGTATTATTATAAGGGTTTTTGTTGCAATTTGCTTCACTTTCCTGTATCTCCATTTCTTCATCTGTAGAATAGAAATAACAATAGCATTTGCATCCCTGGGTTGGAAAGATTAACTGGATTTACATAAATCAAGTAGCGCAATATCAGGCACATAGTAAGTGCTTTAATTATTATTTTTTTTATCCTCACTCATGGACATTTTTTCATTGCTTTTTAGAAAGAGATGATGGGGGTGGTGGTGGGAGAGAGAGGGAGGGAGGGAGGGAGGGAGAGAGAGAGGGGGGAAGAGAGATGGGGGGGAGAGAGAGAGAGAGAGAGAGAGAGAGAGAGAGAGAAACATTGATTGGTTGCCTTCTCATATGCACCCCAACCAGGGATTGAACCCGCAACCTAGGTATGTACCTTGGCTAGGAATAAACCCACGACCTTTTGGTCTGTGGGACAATGCTCCAACCAACTGAGCTACACTGGCCAGGGGTTTTATAAGTGCTATATAAGTAAACTCTTCCTTTTCTGTCACAATTATCATTATTTTTGTATTTTTAAAGCCTTGGGACACCTTGAGAAGACTTTGTGATGCAGTTACAAGATTCTATCTCACCTTAGGCACTATTACTTTCTTTCTGTGTGTCCCAGTTTCTCCTTAAATTAATAGAAATGTCAGCTCTCTGGGCTTAAATTCTTTGTAGATATTTCAAGATTTCATGTCTCTCTCTTTTGTTCCCTCTCTTTTTTCCATAAGGTACTGATTCTGAACCCGTATACAGACACCAAGGATAGAGATGACACACAAAGCTGTGTCGTGGAAAGACAGGCGAACAGACCCAACGGCATACAGTGCGCCCCACACTGGAGGTGTGCGCAGAAGCAGTACCTGAGCTGTTTCTCACAGCTTGAACTGTAATTGGCCGAGTGAAGTGTGGGAAACTCGGGGGTGGGAGGTCTGGTAGAGGAAGGAGCATGCTTATGGGCTGGAGTTACGAAAACAGTGTGTTTTCTTTCAGGGTTTTCTTTGGGCCCTAAATTGTCCCTGGCTCCCCATAGTCTATGAGACAAAGTACGAAGTGTTCAGCACCACACTGAAAACCTCTCTGAACCTGGCTGAAGTCTGTCTTTCCAGTCCTCTTCCATTTCTTTCTCCTGTCACTTCTACAGTGAGCCATGCAGCCCTGCTTTGTTCATTAAAGGTGCCCTTGCTTTCTTATATAGAATTTTACTCATTTGGTCCCCTTTGTCTGAAATGCCCTTCCTCCCTGTACAGAAACCTTGCCCATCTTTCCCAGTCCTGCTCCCAGGTGCTCTCTCAGCGCAGCTGTTTCTTAACCCTTGTCCCTTTTTCAGGTTCGTAAAACAGTTTTCTTTCTTTTCTTTTTTTTTTTTTTTAAACTGTGACACTGCATTCTGCTTTTATTGGCTTTAGTTGAACTACAGTATATAGTATCTTTCCTATAAGACTATAAAATATACCTCATTAATTTTCAAAAGATTTCCTACAGTATCTAGTATGAGACTAGGTACATATTAGGTGACCAAAAAGAACTGTTAATAATAATAGCTGCTTATCCAAAATTTATGCTCATTTTGTGCCAGGCAATGTGTACCCTGAGAAAGAGTTTATCTGCTGAGATGGACTCTCCATAGTCAAGCAAGGGCCCACATTCTGTGAACACTAAGAGCCTTTGCTGACTGGGGCTCCCCATGCTCCCTGTGTACTGGGAAGAACCTCAGGCTGAACCCTGGCTTTCAGCACTACCCCCCCCCCCCCTTTAGTCTTTGAGTCAACCACTGCAGGGAAACCCTGGTGTCCTATTTCTACCAACTGAGACCTGCCCTGTCCAATTAGAACCATACAATTTGGAGCCCTCATTTACATAAAACGGACCCAATTAAGAGCATCTGGGTAGGAACTTTCTCTATAACTGGTGGCCTCCCCTTTGTCTCAGTGGAACACAATTTACTTGCTACCTGAATCCATGTCTCCCAGGCTGAACCCCTTTTTGCTCAAATAAATGCTGTTTTATATTACAGCCTAAAATTAATTTTGGTTTACAGCAATATTCTAAGCACATGATATGTATTATTTATTTAGTTCTTAAATGACTTTGCTGTGTAATGAAGATTTTAACCTTCATTACACTTCAAGCCCACAGAGAGTCTTAGTCTTTGTCCTTGGTTCTGGGAAAGAGGTAACCTCTTAGGGGCTTGAAAAGTCCTGCCTGATAAGAGAATCTTTTTTTACCTGGTGGGCTTTGGGGCCACATCCAAAAGTCTAAGGATATAATTTATGGTGGTGGCTTTAGTCACATGGGTACAGGCTTGCCTTCTGGAGGCCTGGATACTCTGGATACTGAGGTTGACCATATGGCGCCTCAATAAGGACTCTGGACACCAAGACTTGGGTGAGCTTCCCTGGTTAGCAGCACTTGGTGCATATTTCGACATCGATACCAGCAGAGTAGCTCTGCCCACGAGCCCAAAGGGGAGGACAAATGGAAGCTTGGCACTTTGCTGGACCTTGCCCTATGAACCTTTTCACTTGGCTGATTTTAATCTGTGCTTTTCTCTGTAACAAATAGTGACAGCTTTCAGTGAGTTCTGTCAGTCCTTCTGGCGTATTACTGAGCTTACTAGAGATCTCGAGGACCCTCAAACTGGCAATTGATGTCAGAGTGAGGGTGGTCTTATGGATTGTGCTTCTTCTAACCTTGCACTTGGGAAGTAGATACTATAATTACCTCCATTTCACAGATGAGAAACCTAAGGGACAGAAAAGTTCAACTTTTATTCAAGGTCACATCATTAGTAAACAGGACTTGAACTTAGGAATGCTAAAACAAAGTCCATACTCTGAACTACTTTTCTATACTGCCTCCAGTGTGAGTCAAAATTACAGATAGATATAAGATAAAAATATTAAGAACAGACAAAAATGAGCTCATGTCCTTAAATGCTGAGATGTTTGAGGTACGTAGCTTTTGTAGAAAAACATGTTGCGCTGCAACTTGGGTAGTAATCTCTACGAATATTGCAATAAAGTTGATATGAATAGACTATAATTTTTCATGTTAAAATAGTTCTGTGGCCTCAGCTAAGAACATACTTATTTGCAAAGTTACGTATGAGTACTGGGACTTGTGGTTCTTGAATACAGCAAAAGATTAAAAAAAATCTTCTATAGTCCTTGGGAACAATCTCATTGTCCCTTGCCTTTCCATTTTAATTACTTGGATGTGACCCAGTCATTTCCCGTGAGTTCCCCCGACTCCGCCAAGCAGATATAACAGGTCTTTGCCCTATGCTCCCTTGGCATTTTGTACCCACTTGATGAACTTGGGAGGCCGTGTGGTAGGAATCTCCACGTCTGTCACTGACAGGACTGGGAGTTTTAAGGGTGGGATCACGTCTAATTCATGCCCATATTTCTCTCTATACTTCGTAAGTCTCTGGCACTGACTACATGTATATAGAACAAACACAGGCACAGTTACTCGAATAAACAGCTGTTTAGAGAGTTTCCTAGGACAGGTGAGCCTGGGTCTCTTGATCTTTTCCCAAATTTCTCTTTGGTCCAACCATCTCCTTTGAAGAGGCAGAGTTTTGGCTCTACCTGCTCACCACCAGCACCTGTATACCCCAGCTCCATGTATCTCCATTTGACCTTCTAGCTTGAGTTATCTGGGTCAACGAAGAAGAAAGTGTCAGAAAGCACGACAAAAATAAACCAGAAAGGATGACTAAAGGAGCAGCCGTAATAAAATACAAAATTCAACAATTTAAAAGGAAAAGACCCAGAAAGTAGATTTCTTACAACTTATGCCTTGTAATAACATCTCCCTGGGGCCTCCTATCTCACACACATGATTTACGTCCTTGGGAAAAATGCAGCATCTGTAGAGAACTTGACTCCACAGTGACTGATGTGGAAAGGCTGGCATCTTTAGGACGTATAAAATATAGCTAACATGAGTCCAAGGTTCACGATCAGGGGACAATTTAGTAGTTTCCCAAATCGAAGAATACTATCTTTAAACTTTGCCAATCCAAAGGGATAAACTTCACCTATCAGACCTGATTAGGTTTCTACGGAGCATGTGAAAGAGTGGAGAGCATTAATAATAGCCATGAAACTGCCAGCAAAATCTGAGAGGGCCATGTGGCCAACTTAATTTTTAATTGGGTGCTTACTGAATTCCTAATTATTCTCAATGCAACAAAGCAACTGCATAAGGCAGAACACTTGCAGGCAGAGGATGTTGATCAGTGTATTTTTTAATAGGCTGAGAAGCCAAAAGGCATCCCACTGTCGGAGGACGACCTGGGAATCCACAGAGCCAGTCCTGATCTATCCCAAGTGGCTGAATGAGCTAGAGAGTTGGAATAAATCAGAGGTTTTTCAAGGCCTTTCACACCTGGAGCGCGGTCACACACAGCATCCATATGTAAAAACAAAAGCAATCAGAGCTTCTCTGGTTACAGGCCTACTGGGGCAGTCCCCACTCTTGACCTTTCTGTGTCCTGGGGGCGCCTAGGAGACACCAAGCCTCCTCAGCACCCTGCAGGGCACCATGGGAATTCCAGTGCCCTAGACAGTCTCCAAATCAGCACAACCTCCTACAGTTTATGTGAGTGAAAGCATTTTCAATTCCGTGTATGGAAGGCACTTTAAAGCCCTCTCTATGTATGTCTGGGTATCTATTTTCCTTTGAAAGACTTTTTCTTTAAATATCTAAGAGACCCCAATCCTCACCCCAAAATACTGTACAGTACAGGTAATTTATTAAAAGAAATCTTCCTCTATTTTGCTAATTAGCACCCTCTCTGCCTTGGAACAGATAGCATTGTCCTTGGTGAAGTAATGCCTCACCAAAGGGCACTTGGTCATCCCCCGAGGAGCCTTCTCGGTTCTGAGATAATCACATTTTCTTTAACAACCTTTCAGTTTTTAACACAAAAGAAAAAAATAATATGAAAGTTTGGGGGAAAACAGGATAATGTTTATGGAAGCTAGAAGAAAAAGTTAAATTAAATATTCCACTACAACATTATCCTGCTTTTATTCGGCCTCCTGGTATAACCCTGGATGTCAGTTTGTGAAATAAATGGTATTTGATGATGGGGTAAGGCAGGTGGAAGTCACCGTTTCACATCTGGGGGTGGCGCAGTGGGACAGCTAACCACAGCTCACCCTCCGGCTGCCGACATGGTGGGGAAGTAGTTAAACAAGCAATGACAGAATCCACGCAGAGCAAGCCGTACACCAGAGGAGATTCGGAGGGCGGTTTATCTGAGACTAAAAGTTCAAGACAGAGTTGAGAAAGAAGTAAAATTTTAGTTAAAGTCTAAAAAAATATGTAAAAATAAAAACACTAATTTAAACTCAAATACCTTATGTTGACTATAATAGTAGCTATGAGTGAGGGTAAAGGAGGTGGGCAAAATTGTACAACAGGATTTGGCTCTAAAGCCATTTCCACTGGGTGTTGGCTATGTCTCTCCCAATTCCGAAATGTCCCAGGGGTACCTCAGACCCAGTGTATCTGCCCCCACCCAAGTCCATCTCCTTCCCCCCACCACTCCTAAACCTGCTCCTTCTCCTGTGTCCCCAGCTCTGGGAAGGCCATCACCTCCCTCCCAGTCACCCAAGACAGTTTTGCCTTCTCTCATCCCCTCCAATTCACTGCCAAGTCTTGCTGATACTTCTTCCTGCATGTCTCCTGTGCCTCCTTTCATCTCTCCCTTTTCCTCCTTTCACACTGCCACCCTCCTTCTCCGGTCAGCATCAGCACTCACTTGCATGACCTGATCACCAACCAAAGGGGCTTCCCTGAGTACAGCACTTCCTCACTCCAGTACATTTTGTAAACTGCAGTCAGTGTCATCTGTCCAAAACACAAAGCTGACCTTGTCGTTCACCTCCTTAACACCTTTCCCATGCCCATTAAGTCAAAGCTAAATCACGTTAACATGGCTTATTAGACCTCTCAGTGTGTCCCCACACTCCTCCTTGCAACCCATGGCACACTGCAATGAACCATTTCTGTTTGCTACATGGGACGTATGCTTCAGACTGCAGTTTATTCACCACCTCCTCCAGGAGACCTCCCTGGACTCCCATCCTATCTCTTTAAGATGCCCCTGCTACATGCCTCCTCCAGCAGTAATCTCTACTTCTGCAATCATCCCAAGTAGCAGATTGTGCTGTACCTGCCTAAGTAAACGTCCATTTCTTCAACTTGACTGTAAGCTCTTTGAAGGCAGGAACCATATCTGTAATTATCATCACTGAATCACCAGTGCCTAGGAGTGGGCCTGGCATATGAAAGAGATCAACGTATAGGAATTAAATAGAATGAAGGAAATAATAAATTTCTCATGTTACCCCTCAGCATGCCTGAAAACTGAGGAGTCATTTTGTTCCTCTTCAGCCTTATGCTGTTATTTCAGGGCTTTTCATCCATTCCTGAACAAGCCTTTCAAATGGTTGTTTTTTGCCTTTGAGATAAGTTTAACATTTAATCTTGGCATGCTACATAAAGCTCATTAGCCTACTTTCTCAGCCTCATCTCCATTCCTTTTTTGAAATGAAATCTATGCTTGGGTTTTCTCAAGGCCACTCTAACCCCTTGTTTCTTGGTACTGCCACACTGTCACACTCATCTCTCTACCTGCAACACCTGGATATTTACTACTCGCTCTTTATGACTCAACCCAAGGGCCACCTCCTCCCATCTCCTCTCAAAAGCCTAATCTAACACGCCTTCCTCCTGCTACCAGTAACAGCATTGGGCATTGGTTTTCTACGTGTTATAGTCCCCTATGCATTCTTCTCCACAGTGTTTGCATTTTGGCTTTCTTCTCTTATAAAATCATAACTTCCTGAAGGGCAAAGAGAAGAATCTTATTCATCTTCATATTCACCTCATCTAATACAATACCTGGTACAAAAGGCACTCAATATCCTTTGAATAAATTATTTTTCTTTAAATGAATACATTTAAAATATATAGACAATGGGAACGAAAAGAAACAAAAGGAAAGAGTGAGCACCAATAATTTTTTTAGCCAAATTGACACAAAGGGCTCATATGATTCTTATGATGATCCATATGGGCACCTCCTGCTAGGGCGGTGCCCTAAACCCAAACCCAGGGAGGAGGGCAGGACAGGACGCTCTCTTTACCTTTTCTGTGTGGCATTTCCCCATCTGCTTTCAATTGTACTTTAGGAACATTGCTTTCAGTATACAAGCCTTCAAATCATACATGTTCATAAAATATTCATCTCAGTCTGACAGAGCCTAGAAATGTTTCAGTTCTACCATTACCGCAGACTGAGGCTGCACAGCAAGACATTTGCATACAGGCTACAAATGCTTCCTATTTTTTTTCTTTAGTTTGATTTTTTTTCTTTTTAGGTCTGTACAGAGAAAATATCGATAGAATATTATCAGAAAAGATATTACATTTTACAGCCAGTAATTCTAGAATAATCAGAAATTTTTTAAAAATACTTGTGGTATTTTCAGAAAATGTCAACTTCCCAACAGACAATCAAAGAAAGACTGCCAGTGCTTTGTAGGTAACACAGCCGGACGTCTCCCTCAGAGCAGCGCCAGCCTCTGTGGCCAAACCCATTTTATCTGGGAGCAACCAGAGATCTACTGATGGAATCTGCCTCGGTACCGGCTGATCCTCATGGGTGTTTAGCAATGTAATCCAAATTCCTATGGACGTGAGAAAGTGGAAGGGATCCTGCTCAACCATGTGTGTAGATATTTGAACACATTTCGTTATAATTATCCTCCACCTATATTTGATTCTCCACGTGTATTCAGATTATTTTCACACACACAGACACACCCACCTATTACACTGTCTGTATCTAATCCCTCCTCCAGCCTGGTTTGAAACTCTAATCATGGTTAGCTGGCATTTGCACTTTTCCCAAAGGCAAAGTTACAGGACACTAAAGCATCTATTTCACCAACACTGCCTCCAGTGTGCCTGTTCTGATAAGCTCTTAGAGGCTGAGGGGAGATGTGGAGCCAACCCATGGAGTGGAGGTCAGGTCAGATCACATACTAGAAACCCAAACCTCAGCTTCGGAAGCACAGCTGTGTGAAACAGCAGTGTGCTGTGGGTGGGCACGTTTTGCAGGATTTTTACAAAGGGTAAACAATAAATAACGGGCATTAGAATTGGGGTTCTTTTGAGGGTGAGGCTTAGGTTGTGGCTCAGTGTGTGTGCATGTGTGTGTGTTGAGCATGATGCATATATTAAAAGAGATCATAAAGCTATTCTGTTGGCTGGGGAAGGACATATAAAATCTGTATAAAGATGTGTTCAAAGGAAAGCATTTTGTAATGTTGTTAGTCTTGAGATGGGAACAAAATGACTGCATTAGGAGGGCAAATGATGGAGAGAGGAGGACAGCAGAAGCAAAGTTAACAATATGGTCCTGTTGCAGAGGGCTGAAGTTTTTCCAAAGACTGTGGATGCCGGGAGATGACAAAATTTGACAGCTGAACTTGAAACGGGAGGACAAAGTAGCTAAAGATTTTCTGGCTCTCTGGATCAGCTGCCCTCATGTTACATTTAAGACTCCCTTGGTACTTATACCCTGGACAACCCTCTACGCATTCTTCCCTTAACTCTAAGTCTCCTTGAGGGGATGACATTCAAGCTAGCCAATCTAATCAGACAGAGAACTCCGAGCCACATGGCTTAATTAGAAGGTCAGCTCCTTAACTCGATTGTAAATTACCTGAGGGTATGGACTGCATCTTACATCTCTTTTTTGTTGACCATTCCAGGTGCAGGCTTTCAAAAAAGAATGTTGTGATTAATGTTTAAAAAAGCCAGATTATACAATAACAATTATTCTATTATTATATAGTGCTCATTTTGTGACAGAAACTGTTTTAAGTGTGCTGTATAAATTAATTAATTTAATTCTCACACTGACTGAATGACATGGTGCTATTATTATCTTTGTTTTACAGAGGATGCTGGGGTACAGAGGTTAAGTAACTTGCCCAAGGTCAAAGAATCATGCCCAAGGTCAACAAATCATGATAGGCAGAGTTGGGGTTCAAATCCACAGTGTGGCTCTAGCATTAATACTTTTAAACAACCCATGATTCAGCTTCTTAACAGACATGTGTGATTCCCTAATTCCTTGTAGCTTTTCTGTGACTGGGGTTGGAAATTGGAAAATCTAGGGAAGTGATGAGCCTTCTTAGGAGGGAAATGTACTAATTGGGGACAACAAAGTCACAGCCTCTTTTTATTCCTTACTATGACCGCCCAGAGGGGAAAAAAGAGAAAGGAAATCAAACAACAAAAAAGACTATTCCCACTGAAGAAACCATTTTGGTCCCATATGATTTTTTTCTTTTTTGTTTTTTTCCTTGATTGGGTCAGCCCTGGTAGATTCCATTTGGTCCCTTGTTTTCTACAGCCTCAAATATAGTAGGAGGGTGTTGGGAACCACCCTGCCTGGTTTCAGAAGCTGTAACCTCCCTTGGCTAAGGCTGAGTGAGCAACCTTTGGACTGTAAGCCACTAAGGAGACAAGGCTTATCTCTCTGGCAGGAGCGCCACTTCTACTCCTTTTATTTCATCCATAACTGGCCCCCAATGCTTGACCGGTTAGCCAATGACGGGTAAGATTCCCCAAGCAGAGAATGACCTAAGACAGGCATGATCATACGGAGTCCCCAAGGAAGGACTTGGGGAGCTACAGCAAAAGGGGGTGATGGATCCTGGCCCCTCAGCTATCCTGATAGCCTGAGTCCTCATTCTGTCTTCGAAAAGTCTAGTAATCTCTTGGCTGCCTTGCTTACCCTGCCTGACTTAAGCCTGAGACAATGCTGGTGGTGGATACCATCCTGTGCTGGAAAGGGTGGGTTCCCTAGGGCGATCAGTACTATGGAAGAATATGTAAAATCCTGTGAAACCTGCTTTGTTTAGAATGCTCTCAATTAAATAAGCAAGAAGTCCAAGCAAGAAGTGAGTTTGTTCCTCAAAGTTTTATTGCTCTTTAGTTATCTGACCCTGACTCAAAATAGGCCCTCAGAGTTCTTTGTATGTTATCTACTGTTTAATCCTTACTTCCTGATAATGATTAATGAACCCGCATTCCTATGCAATAAAAGCCTATTGAGGAAGAGGCTCTTGGTCCTTCTCCTTTGAGAGATAGGCCACCTTTCTTCCCCAAGCAGATCATGTCTTGGCAGACTTATTCTCATCTGTGGAGGCCAGGGTGGGGGTGGGGGGGGCGGTGAGGGGGCTGCGGGAGGAGTCCCCCTACCCCCATACAGGAGGGTGGGTTTTTTTCTGGGCCCATGAATATGAACTCATGGATCATATTATCCTCAAAGGCTAGCCAACCTAAACTTCTTGTTCTATAGTGTATTTCACAACCTCTGAGTCTCCAAATCTCTTTTAGAAGCAACAGACCTGATTCAACTTCCAGAAGCAGAATTTGAATAACAATCCCTTCATCCTGCCCCCCTAGTGGGAAGTGAGTATGGGACCACAGAAAAACAGCTAGAGAAATCACCAGTGGCCAAAGGAAGAACTGTACTGGAAAGATAGGATTTCAGGAGGGCATTTTCATCAGCAAGATGAGAACAGAAAATCATCTGGAAATTGGAGAACAGTGAAGAGCGTCTGAGCAAGGGTTCACACTGGAAAGGGAGTGGCCAGGGTACCAGCCAGGTCAGTGGAAGGAAGGTGAAGACAGGGACAAGAAATGAGAGCAGGCTGGAGCTGCAGCCACACAGGAAACACGAGAAGCTCACATTTGACAAGGGATGAAGGAAGGCAGCAGTGATGTAGGGTGAAAGAATTGTTCCCAGGACAGAAATTACACCAGAGTTCTGCTTCTGACTCCCAACCGCTTCACTCTGCCTCAGAATTCTCATTTCTAATGGGGCTCAGTGATAAGCCTTATCATGAAGTACAGGAATATTACGCCAAATAACAAGAAATGGATTGGAAAATGTTCAGGTTGCTTCACAAGACTATTTACACAAGGTGGATCTAACCAGTCTATTCAGTTTAACTTTAGTTACAACTGAAAATGATGATGGCTGCAAGCTCTTTTCCCAACATTTTCATTCTCTGGTTCCATGTGTTAAATTATTTACTCAACAGTCACCAATGACCAAGCTGCTATCCTGTACTAAGATTTAGGTTTATAAAGAGAAATAAATCATATTCTCTATGTGAAAGTTGCTCACAGACAATGTGGAAGACATAGCTAAAAATAACGAGTTACGAAGTGCTATGAAAAAGATATTAACAAAGCATTACTGAGGGGTAAGAGAAGGAGTCCTCTGGCCACTTCCCAGATATGCCCCCACCCCACAGCTTAATTAGTTTATTTCAACTGGAAAGCCCCCTTCACAACCCTGACCCTTAAGACACATCCCTTGACATTTTGACCATTCTTCAAATCCAAGGTCAAATGCCATTTTTTTTAACAAAGTAGTTTCTATTCTTAAAATTTGGAATTAATCTTTCCATTCTCTGTGCTTCTATAACCCTTTATTTATATTTTTGTTTATCCCAATTAGTTCTTTAAAAAAGTACATATAATGTAGGAATTAGATTGTAAACTCCTCTGACAGCCGGGTTGAGGCCCAATTCATTTTTGGGTCTCCCACAGGCCTGATCCTGGAGGCTTCTTAGATTGTTCTCAGGGCCTGTTCATTCAGAACAACTAATCTATAGTCCATTTAGGACACTAAAGTGAGGCTACACTGCCTTCCATTCTGGCAGTTGTGAGTCCCTGGGTGCACATGCCAAAACTAATTGCTTGTTTTGCAGATGCATAAAAGAAATGGCCCTTAGACCTAAAATAATCCAAATCATTTTTCCCATCTCTTTCTACATGTGGACAAAGAACAGGCAAAAAACAAAACAACAATAACAAAAAACCTTCTTAAATCAATCAAAAAAATTTTCAGTTGGAAAAGGACTTTATATTTCATTTAATTAAACATTTTAATTACAAATGAGGAAACTATGTGCCAAGAGATTCAAATACCTTTTTGATATCACATAGGAAGAATCATCAATATCAAATTTTGAGACACTTAAGTTCAAGGCTCTTTCTAATAGATCAAATAGTTTACCTTTGATAAAAAGAAAAGGACAAGCATGACAAAAATAGCACTAAATATACAAAGAAATTCATTGAAAAGCTATGTGCATGATAGAAAAAAAAAGTCCCTATCAGTCCATTTGTCCATTAAGAATATCATGCTTTCACTAACATTAGCATAAGTGTTTGTAGAGTTTGAAGCTTTAATTTAAAAACCTGACTGTTGCAGTTTCCAGATCCTTCCATTCTTAGGGTCTCTAATCATTCTATGCAGTTGGCAGTGAAATATGTTTGGGTGATAACTGGTCATTAACAGGTGTTCTCAGCAGTTGTGGAAGTAAAATAATACATCAAGGCTTTGTGGAGAGGTGCATGCTCACACATGTTCTCTCTCATCACGACTTAGGCAAATGGAGCAGATGCACTAAAATCTGACAGCTTATTTGGACCCAGGTCTGCTATTATGGCCAGAATGCCTGCCTTTCCTGGTCCATTCCCATGTCACTGCTTTCCCAGCCCCATTCTGGCAGATGTGACACTATCTCACAGATGCCCCAGGGCAGCACATGAGAGGATACACTCGTGCACAAAACAGGTCTAAGCACTAAATTTAAAATTTACTGGGTTCATTTTCTAAAATTCTATTGAGTATTCCAATTGTAAACAAGGAAGTATATATGTATATGCAGGGATAGGCAAAAGTAGGTTTATGGTTACAATACAAATAAATAATACCATATAATAATACAAGGTTAAACTGTTTCACATACTCACAGCTGCAAATCTACTTTTTTTTAAGATATGTAATACGTACACATATGAAGATGTCTATCTATCTCGTCACAGTGATATTTAACCTCTCAGATAAAGATCACTTAGTTTTGGGGGGTCAGGGAGGTAGAACAGGATATAGGGAGAATAAATGGTGATGGAAAGAGACTTGACTTGGGGTGGTGAACACACAAATGATGTATTATAGAATTGTACACCTGAACCTATATAATTTTATTTACCATGTCACCCCAATAAATTCAATAAAAATGTAAAAAAAGAGACCAATTAGTTAAGAAAAATTCTTGATTTGCTGCAGAGGAGGGTCTGTGAAAACTGGTTTTCAGTTAGAGACTACTCCCCCGCCCCGCCATACACCACCGTTCTGTACTTCCCAAGGTCCCTTTAAGGGCACAAGGACAGCATGGGTTCCGGAGCTAGCTACACAGAAGCTTAAATATTAGTTCTGCTATTTACCATTTAAAAAAATTACTTAACCTCACAACAATAATTTCCTTATTTCCAAAATGAGGACATTAATACCTATCTCGGAGGTGCCAGGATTTGAGCTAATGTATGCCAGTGGGTGCTGCATGGCTGTGCTCAGTAAATAACAGCTATAAATGAAGGCGGTGATGAGGGGGAAGAAGACAGGAAGGGGTAGGAAAATGGTAGCCTCTACAACTTGAATATCTTCTGTATTTCTGAGCAAGGCTTGGCAGAACTCAATTGAGCTAGCATTTAGCTAGGGAATATTAAGCTTGAGGTAGGGGAAAGGGAACTATTGATGGGGCAGGGGTGTGAGAGGGGTGACTAGCACTTAATATATGATTTTCCCATCTTGAGCTTACATATACATATACTTCCACGGCTGGGAAAAGAGCATTTACAGTAGTGAATTCAGTATCTTTTGAAGAGTCAAGTCCTTTTTTTAATAAGCAGGGTGAACAAATCCCTATGTCCTACCTGGTGGCTAATCATCGAATTTCCAGTTATAGCAGTAGGTCCTGGCTGTTTGGAACCCCTAGCAATTCTAGTTACTGTGAGATACCCTACAGATTGCAGAACGCCCAGCTCCCTTCTGGAGTCCTGGCCCAGCCACAGGCAGAGCTGCTGCTGTGGTCTCTACTGTCCAAAGTACAACAGGAAGGAGGAAGTTCCAACCTACTTTGGACATGCCCTGAATGACAGAGCCATTTAGGGCCTGCCTAAGATGCCACTCTGCTTGCAAACACACACTCCTTACCTGTCAGACCACTTGACAAAACAATCCATTAGAATGTCTGATGACAAATGACATATTAAAAGAGGCCTGTGCATCATTCCAGCAATGACATCACAGGAATCAATTAAACAAGGAAAAGACCTGTTCTAACCACGATCATCTGGCATTTCCCAAGGAGCTGTAGTCAATGGCTGATAAACCACAAGTGATCATAACTATGAAGATTTAGCAGCCCTCTCCTTGCTCAAAAGCAGCAAGAGCTCATGAGGACAATGAACCTGGAAGACCTCCAAAATTAGAGGTAAGGAAAAGGCTGCATCTGAAGCCAGCACTGCTCTTCCTCATGCATAGAAAGCAAAGGTTTGGGGTTGCATGAGGTCATCTTTTAACCACTACAAAGGCAGACTGTTCCCAGGAATGCTCAAGACTTTGTCTGGCAGTCTAGGGCTGAAGTCAGTTGTTATGTCTCCAGGTGAGAGAAAGGATTGGCAGTGGTCCATCCTCTGTTTCTAGGAGTGCTTTCCAAGTACCAGCATCTAGGATTTTGTCCAGCAGACGTGGCCAAGATCACTGTAGTGCAAATGTCCTTCCCTAGAAACCATGTTTTTACTAGCTTTGAGTGGATGGAAGAGGATCATTTAACAAATCTAATGAGAGTGATGTCAAGTTATAAAACCTCCAGGAGAGAGAGAGAGAGTAGCTGGAAAAAGAAATGCTTTTCAAGGTTGCAGTTCAAGACTAGCCAGGCAGACACCTGTATATATAGAAAAAGCTTCAAACACCATCACCTCATCACACCTAATGACTGCCTGTGACAAGTACTTGCATTCTCTATTTATGGCTTTTCCAACAACAAAAATAAGTGTTTTTATACTCAGTCCTGGTCTGAACCTATTCTTTAGTGCTTGCTAATCTGTTTTTTTTTTCTCCAATAAGCAAGGTCAGATAAGTTGGAAAGGAAACACTTTTCAGTTTTAATTTTGATCCAGATCTAAAATTGTTAATGAGTTTTTATTCCTTACCCTTTTTCGGCAAGTGATTCAAGTAAATGCACCCCTCACATACCCTGACCCCAGCATTAAGAGGGACATATTCTTAGAACAAAGCTATCAAGTAAAAACCAAACCAAACAAAAAACACAAACAATAAAAAAAAAGGTGCTTCCATTCTCCTGAGTCCCCCTTTCCAACCATGCAGTGTACTTAAATCTCTTTACAGCTGCTGCTCCAATGTTAAATAAAGTTTTTGGTTTAGAAATAAAAAGAGGTTTAGTTCAGGTCGCTGACAATTATTTTCAGCACAATAGAAAAGCAGCCCAACCCATTAACAACACTATAATGGCAGAAGCAAACACAGTGGGAACAAGTAGGAATAGAAGAATACCTGGGATTGCCAGATGGGAGAGGGGGACGTTGTGGAGGTGAGGGGGCAGCGAGGCCATCCAGTCGGCATTGCAGAGCTCCGACGATGTCTTTGTCCCGCTGGGGTTGGGGGAACAGATGCTCCCCATCCTGAGTTTCCTCCTTACCTTCCTAACTGCTAGCATCCCTTTCTGTCAGTCAACCAACTGCCCAGGATCAGTCCAGTGCCACTCACTCAGTGATCATCATTGCTCGGGCTCTCTAGACATTTCAGGGCCACCTTTTGTCACGCCAGTCTTGGCAAAAGGCCTTTCAGCCCGGGAAGACGGGGAAAATAGGTGGTTTCCTGGCCCCCCTCCCCCAGCACCCGCAGTCCCCACCCTCTCCGGCCCGCTGCAGTTCCGCTCCCTTAAGCTGCTCAGTCCCGGCTCCGTTAAACTTCTTACGTTCCCCTCTGGAGCTCGGAGAAGCTAGGCCCTAGAGATAAATCTTATAGTGACTGAACGTCCGAAGACCAGCCACGCCCAGAGCTACTCAAAAGACAGGTGCCTACAGAGCATATAGACAAGTCCGTGGGTTTATACACACGTGAGCGCCGGGACCCACCATCATCAGCCCGATTTAGGCTTGTAGGTATGTCACTGGGCTGGCACATAAGCTGGGCCTACCTCCTATCCTTCCCCGGCTTCTCGCCTCAAACTCCCCCTGCCCCGTGCTTCCTGAAGGCGCTCAGAAGTGTAACCCGCGGCGCTCGGACTGCTGGCAGCCCCGCCCCACACTGCCGGGCAGATTTGCCGGGCAAGGAGGCCCGTGATTGGCCGCCGGCGGAACGTGCTGAGATTGGTCCGCGCCTTTGCCCCAGTGGCTCGCCCCTCCCCTCCGCTGCCCCAGTCGCCTCCCTCCGTTACTCCTGCCTTCCAGCACGCAGGCGGGCGCAGCTGCAGGACTGCAGGCAGGGAAACTTGCAGCCTGGCATGAGCTGGATCTCAGACAGGTCTTCCTTCCTCGGGCCTTTGTGCAGCTCTCACTGGCTATTAAATGCGACCGTAAAGGTTTATGTGGCCCCCACACACGCACACATACACCTACACGCAATGACACACAGAAAGTATTACATTTACAATAAACCACAATGGCAGCAGAAATACAATAAGTGAAGAGGCTGAGAAAGCCTCTTGTAGCTGGATGACAACATCAAGAATGGTTTGTGTTTCAACCATTGCATAATTAAGATTCACCTGCACACCATTTATCCCCTTTTTACAGAGGAGGAAATAGTGGTACTTTACATTTGTATTCCCTGTTTTTTTTTTTAAACTTCTTCAGAATTCTTCATCCCGTTTGCTCTTCACAGTAGCCCCACAAGGCGGGGAGGGTTTCTGGTATGATCCCCTTTTCATAGATGAAATGGAAGTCTGGGGGTGTCCAGGGAGCACTGTTTTGAAATCTCATTTTGGAATGAGGGTGGTGGGCACTCAAACTCATTTCCCTGCCTCCTGCAAAGTTCCTTGCTCCTTCAAATGGTAGTTTTTATGGCGGTAAACTATGGGATCTCTCATGATATGAGAACTTAGCACGCTGGTAATCAAAGGGACATCTTGGCAAACTGGCAAATCAGGAAAACACTCTGGCCCTGAGAGTAGGGTCATGGAGGGCTTCAGGCCACTCTGCTCCTAGGTGACTCAGCAGGGGCTTGTTGGAGGAAGAAACAGCAGCTATTGCTAAGACCCAAGGTTCATATAGCCATCTGTGGGTCAGCTGACATTTAATTACCAAGTGGCCCCACCTCATCTCCAAGGTAACTCCACAGCAGGCCCCAGCCACCTTTCCCTAGGAATAACTGCACATTGCTCCCTTTGGACATCCTTATTAAAATTTCCTCTTTCAGGCTATTCTTAACATTCAGGTAAGCCTGCTTTTCAGCCTTTTGAGCTGCATACTATTACCAACAGTTTTTTTTTTTTTTTTCCTTTTCTGGATGAGTATTCCTTGATTAATAAAAAAGGTACACTATTCATTATGTGTCTCCTGATGCTTAAAGGGTACTTCTACAGAGTGCTCTTTTTTAAAAGTATATCACAGGATATTGGGAGTATGTCATTTAGTTGTTTGAGTAGACCAATTTTTTCCCCCTGGAAAATTACTCTGCAAGAATACCCCAAGATTTACCTTTGAAACTTTCTGAGCTTACCTTGAACTTAAATTTTTAAATTCCCAAACATAAAATTTTATAGAAGCTGCCCAAGGCAAAGAAAATATATTAAGTGCTACTGCGGAATGTCAATTTCAATGCTTTTTTTCTCCCCTCCTTGTTTTTCAGCTTTTAATGGAAGGAGTGAGCATATTAAGAAAGTATTAAACTTTAGACTTAAAGTTTATGAGAACTTTGAAACTTTAGACTTAAAGTTTATGAGAACTTAAAGTGTATGAGAACTTGAAAACAAGAGGAATGGAACTACTTCAGAAAGAGATGTTGTGTGCCTCTGGCAGCTTTTTCAATAAAAACTACTTTATTTGCCCAAGAAAACAATTCAAAAGGAGGTAACACTCTCTCCATATATTCTTGTATGAGTCCTGGAAGAAAGCTTGCAAATGGAGCTAATTGAGACTTCTGGCCAGGGTGGAGACAAAGGTAGGCACATTGTGCCTCCTCGCACAGCCAAAAGAAGAACAAGAACAAATTTAAAAAACAAAAAACAATCAGAACCTACAGAGAATCGAATGTATGGAAGTCCAACAACCAAGGAGTTAAAGAAGGAACATTCATCCAGACTGGTAGGAAGGGCAGAAACAGGCAGCCAGGCAGAGACAGGCAGCTGAGCAGAGAGGGCTTTTAGCAAGGTGGTGGCTGGCGGACCAGGGAGCAGATTGCAGACTGGGCGGTCCCACATTCTCACGCAGATAAACTGTGAGGAACAATTGGGGAGTGAGATTGACCATGCATCCTAGGGTTCCAGTGTGGGGAAAATAATGCCTCAAACATCTGATTGAAAATGCCTATGGGGATTGAGGTGGCAGTGGGAGAAACTCCCAGCTCGCAGGAGAGTTCATTGGAGAGACCAACAGGGTCCTAGAATGTACACAAAACCACTCACCTTGGAATCAGTGCCAGAGGGGCCCAATTTGCTTGTGGGAAGTGGAGGAAGTGACTGAAAGCCAGCCAAGAGCCCAGAAAGTGACATTGTTCCCTCTCGGGCCCCTCCCCCACATACAGCATCACAACACAGCAGCGTGGGTTCCCCTGCCCTGATAAACACCTAAGGCTCCACCCCTTACTATATAACAGGTGCACCAAGACAAAAAAAAAAAAAAAAAAAAAAAAAAAAAAAAAAAAAAAAAAAAAAAAAAAAAAAAAAAAAAAAAAAAAAAAAAAAAAAAAAAAAAAAAAAAAAAAGGCCCAAATGAAAGAACAGATCAAGGCTCCAGACAAAATACACCTAAGCTATGAAGAGATAGCCAATCTATCAGATGCACAGTTCAAAACACTGGTAATCAGGATGCTCACAGAATTGGTTGAATTTAGTTGCAAATTAGATGAAAAAATGAAGGCTTCACTAAGTGAAATAAAGGAAAATGTACAGGGAAACAAAAGTGATGGGAAGGAAACTGGGACTCAAATCAATGGTGTGGACCAGAATGAAAAAAGAAACATTCAACCAGAACAGAATGAAGAAACAAGAATTCAAAAAAAATGAGGAGAGGCTTAGGAAACTTGAGGACATCTTTAAATGTTCCAACATCTAAATCATAGGGATATCAGAAGGAGAAGAGGAAGAGCAAGAAATTGAAAAGTTATTTGAACAAATAATGAAGGAAAACTTCACAAATCTGGCAAAGGAAAGAGACTTCCAGGAAGTCCAGGAAGCTCAGAGAGTCCCAAAGAAGTTGGACCCAAAGAGGAACACATCAAGGCACATCATAATGAAATTACCCAAGATTAAACATAAGGAGAGAATCTTAAAAGCAGCAAGAGAAAAGGAGACAAAGGAGTGCCCATAAGACTGTCAGCTGATTTCTCAAAAGAAATCTTGCAGGCAAGAAGGGGCTGGATAGAAGTATTCCAAGTCATGAAAGGTAAGGACCTACATCCAAGACTACTCTATCGAGCAAAGCTATAATTTAGAATGCAAGGGCAGATAAAGTGCTTCCTGGATAAGATGTTCATTGTCACCAAGCCCTTTTCTATGAAATGTTAAAGTGACTTATCTAAGAAAAAGAAGATAAAAATATGAACAGTAAAATGACAATAAACTCACAGTTATTGGGTGGGGAGGGAGGGGGAAAAGGTACAGAGAATAAGTAGCATAAATGGTAGGTAGAAAACAAACAGGGGGGAGGTTAAGAAAAGTCTAAGAAATGTAGGTGCCAGAGAACTTATATGTATGACTCATGGACGTGAAATAAAGAGAGGGAATGAAGGTGGAAGGGGCTGTGCAGGGCAGAGGGGAATAAAGAGGGGAAAATGGGACAACTGTGATAGCATAATCAATAAAATATATTTAAAAAAGAAATCTTACAAATGGAATCACAGAATCTAGTACATGATTTGTATCAGGTGCTCAATAACTATTTATTTGTTAGGAGGAGGGAGATGCTTGGTAACATGCTCTGCTGGGTTCTAGGTAGTACATTAGAACAGTGCTTTTCACACCTTAAGTGCAAATCAATTGAATCAATTGTGGTTGAGTTGGTCTGAGATGGCATGAGAGTCTGCATTTCTAGCAAGCTTCTGGCCTTGCTAGATGCTGGTTCAGACCACACTTTGAGTACAGGGCCTTAGAAAGCAGGTTCATGTTTGAAGGGTTGGACTCTGTGTTACTTTTTCTCTCTCTTTTCCAAGATTGTATAATATTTTATGTCACTTTTATAATTAAAAATTTTTGCATTGAAAATTCTAGTAAAGAATATTTAAGTATTAGGAAATAATTTTTTTCTGTCATAAAATGTAATAGAAACTAAATTATCAGTGGGATTTTTATACTATGTCATAGATATTTAGGGAATAAATAATTCTAAAATAAAAGTTGATATTTAAAATTTGATAGTTAATATTGTCTTACATACTGTATTATGACTTATCAAAGGAAGACAGGACTAAATAGAAGTATTAAAATCTTAAAGCAAGTCATTTGTAATTAATAATTGCAACCAAATGGATACTTATTATCTAAAGATCATTCTGATAAGTACTAGAAATAGAAGAAAGGATAAGTAAAAGTTGGTATTTAATGAACCTTAGATAATATATAATCCAGAAAAAAGTCAAATATGTGAAATTACAAATTGTAATGGGAAGCTGAGTGAAGGGACAATAGAGGCACATGTGGAGGCCAATGAAGAGACATACATTTTGGTGGGGGAAGGGCCAAGAATGCATTATTAGAGGAGGTGGCATTCAAGCCAGGTCTGGAAAACTTTCTGTAGATGGAAAATGAGTGCAGGGTTCTGGAGTGGGAAAGAGATTTGTAGCTGAGAAAACATAAGCAAAGCTATGACAGTGAATGGGAGATGTGAAAAACAGCACATGGAATAAGTGGGAAATAGAACTCATTTATTCTCATTGAACCTTCATAAGAGCCCAGTGAGTGAGTTAGGTACTATTCCTATCACCATTTTACAAAGGACACTGAAGCTTTGAGTCTCCATAACTCTGCCCGTGATTGCACAGCTAGTTAGTGGCAGAGATGTGACCACAAATCTCTTGATCACTGTGCCAGTAGCTTCCCGTTATATGTTATACAGTATTATTATAAACTTCGTAAGGCTGTTTGTGACTGAAGTATATAAAGAGTTCAATGTTTTTTTTTTCCTGGAGACAAAGATGGGTCATTGTAGGTTTTTGAGAAGGGGAATAAAATGATCTACATTGTACTTCAGGACAATGACTCTGGCATGCTGAAGAATGGCTGGAGAAATATTGTCTTTCAGGTAAGTCCCTGAAAGAAGTTATTCAAGCAAGGGAGAAGTGACAAAGCCAGCTGAAGGCCTGGCACACAGAAACCCAATGCACGGCCTTTCTTAACTGGGGAGCTTGCCTCCTCATCCCCGCTTCTCATCTCCAACAGCCTAACTGCCTCTGAAATTATTTTTCATCACTTGAAAGTCTCATCAGTTTGGTCATTCATGAAATTCCATAGAACCCAACACATTTATATAAATATATCTACAACTTTTGTTTCTTTTTCTGGAATTTCTTCTCCATTATTTGATCAAGGGCCCCACTAACTTGTTAAAGAGTTTACTGCAAGCTTTGCTCTCTCTTGGAGGCAACATTATATTTCGAAAGTGTCTCAGATGGTTCATTTTCTTTGGAATCTTGTCATAAATGAATAGTGACAGTCCCACAGTAAGCATCTAAACAATTTGCCGTTTGGTCATGTCTAGTTGGCAGGGCAAGATGACCTGGATTTTACCTGATTTAAGGAAACCTAAAAGTCTCAGAGGAAATATACTGACTTAATGAGACTGTAGCGGGGGCTGTCTCTGCCCCCACGTCTAATTCCCTGTACTGCCTTACCTCCCAGTCTCTGTGCTAGAGGGGAAGGAAATAGACCTGAAAGAGAATCAGAACCCGGGCGTGTTTGGTCCAGGGACATTGCCTAGAGGTGAGTGTGGTTAAGTGATGCTTGAAGTTCCACAGTGATGTGTCATTCACATTTTTTTTTTTCCTGGCTAGAGGGTGTAGGAAGGGTAAGGGACTGAAATTAGGAGCCAGGAAAATCAAAGTTAGGCTGGAGTATAAGGCCATTTTGTTTTGTGCCTCATATCAGTAGAGTTTATTTATTCTGTCATCCCCAACCTCATTTCTGCAGTTCAAGTAAAACACACAAACAAACAAAAACAACTATGTGATAAGGATCAGAGTAGGATGAATAAATGTCACCTGCCTGGGTGGTGCTGGGGACACGATGACAGCAATGACAGCGACAATAATTACCTCCAGGATGAGTGACATCATTGCAGCAACTGGGACATTGAGGAGCCTCCAAGGAAAGGGAGATAGGGAAGCACACTGACTCATGCTTCAGACATTCCTCAGACATTCCTGACATCGAGCCAGAGTCAGGAGCCTGGAATCCAGTCATTGTGTTGAATGGAGCTAGGGCCAAAGGATTGTGACCCATTCCCTGATTATACTCAGGTTAGTGTCTTTGAGAAACTGTAAGAGAGCAGAGTCATAATATGGATGTCACCGCCCACCCACCTGGTCTTTATGGCCCACAACTAGGATTCTGTAGGGAGACAAGTAAATGGCAGCAGTGACTGGCCATGAAACTGTCTCTCCCAGATTTGAAAGACTCCACATTTCAGAAGATCTTGAGAATTGCTCTACCTTTTATATTTATTGAGCATCAATAAATATAAAAGTTTTTTTCTAGTATATTTAAAAAAAAATTTCCTTTAACAACAACAACAACAACAACATAATGTTACTATAATACTTTTGAGAGGAACTATGATGAGTGATGACTGTAAAGTTAGTTTAATGTGCACGGGCAGTCATATGCTACTTGATGACCAAATAGTCCTGAGATGGGCAATTTTGTCATTGCGTGAACACCGGAGAATGTCCTTACACAAGACTAGATGGTTTAGCCTACTAGACACCTAGGCTATATGCTATAGCCTATTGCTTCCAGGCTACAAACCTGTGCAGCCTGGTACTGGACTAAATACTGTAGGCCATTGTAACACCATGGTAGGTATTTATGTAGTTGAGCATAGGGAAGTTACAGTAAAAGAAAAAAAAAAGATAAAAATGATACACCTGTATAGGGCGCTTACCATGAGTGGAGCTTGCAAGACTAGAAGTGGCTCTGGGTGAGTCCGTGAGTGAGTGCTGAGTGAATGTGAGGACCAAGGACATTCCTGTACACCACTGTGGGCTTTATAAATACTTTACACTTAGGCTACACCAAATTTCTAAACCAACACAAGATTAAATCAATGGCCAGACAAAAAGATGCAATCAAAAGACATGACAAATATATGTATGAGGCTGCTGCTGGCATAACAGCATACTGTTTTACAGCAAACATTTTTATATAACTAGAAAGCGCATATTCTATTGTATAACAGCAATGAAAATACGGTATAGTAAATGCATACATCAATATCATAGTCATTTATTATCTTTTTTAAGTATTATGTGCTGTACATAATTGTATGTGCTATACTTGTATATGACTGGCAACGCAGTTGGTTTGTTTACACCAGCACCAGCACAAACACACGAGTAATGCATTTGTACTATGATGTTACGACGGCTATGATGTCACTAAGTGACAGGGATTTTTCAGCTCCATTATAATCTTATGGGACAACCATCTCTCACATATGTGGTCTGTCATTGACCTAAATGTTGTTATGCAGCATAGGACTGTATTGCTTTACCACACAGCATATCTGTACCATCTTCCATTCCCCCTACCCATCCACCCCTATTGCCAAAATGAGTAATTGAGAGAATATAAAGGCCTTAAATCTTTTATTTTCAGCTAGTTAGTTACTTGCAATGTGCCTGATTTAATATGTTATGGAGCCACCTTCTGGTACGAAAGGCACACTTCATGCACATGGTAAATTTGCTTTCAATTTCAGACATCCTAAAACTGTTTCCACATCACCAGCACCAGCAAGAACAACTGGGAGTTTATGCAAAAATACAGCTTCTGCCAAATGAGATCCTCTGAGGGTAACACCCTGTTTCCTTCCTTTTAAAAAAGTTCCTGGAAAATTTTTGTGCCCTAAATTCTTTAGATCAAGACTTTGAAATGTCAAACAATTTCTCTTAAAAAAAAACCCAACAACATTAGAATAGGCAGAATAACCAATTTTTATCCACATTTTATATAATCTTACGTAATCAGAGAAGAGTATCTTGTCTCAACTGGCAGGAAAACCAACTGTTCTCCCTACTTATCCCACCTCAAGTTTCCTGGGATTATGAGAATGACATCAGCTATTTGGTGAACTTAGCCATAACCACTTGACCCTCAGTCACAATCAGAATGCCCTCTGTACATTTGTTATTTATTTATTAAATTCAATCTTAAAATACATTTTTTTTAGTGACCTGATTCTGCATTTAGGGTTGCTGATATCGGTTGGAAATAGCATGCTTCGACTCACCAAAGGGGTAAATATCAGGGAAACTGAGAGCAGTATTATCATTTTCCCCAATCTTATTATTAAAATTGCAAGTTTGTGCAACAGTTTTCACAAATATAATTCTTTTTTAAAGATAAAGTAAATAAATTTCAATGTAAATGATAAAAATAATGAAATGTTTTTTTCCATATCAATTCTCTTTGAATGCTAGCTTATAGTCAAAAGCCATTAGTATATATCTTGACCTTTAAAAAATTTTAACCTTTATTGCATTTTTTAAAAGATTTTATGTATTTGTTTTTAGAGAGAGGGGAAGGGAGGGAGAAAGAGAGGGAGAGAAACATCAATGTGTGGTTGCCTCTCACATGGCCCCCAACTGGGGACCTGGACAAAAATCCAGGCATGGGCCCTGACTGGGAATCAAACTGGTAGCCCTTTGATTCACAGGTCTGTGCTCAATCCACTGAGCTACACCAGCCAGGGCTAATCTTTATTGTATTTTTTCCACTACAATTTAGTCCCCTTATACCTCCCTCCCCCTAGCAATCACCATACTGTTGTCCATATCCATGAGTCCTTTTTCCTTTTTGCTCAATCCTTCCACCCCCTACCTCCCCCATATTGGCTGTCTTCCTACTTTTTTAATCTATGAGTCTGTCCCCATTTTCCTTGTCAGTTCAGTTTGTTCATTAGGTTCCACATATGAGTGAAATCATATGGTATTTGTCTTTCTCTGACTGGCTTATTTCACTTAGCACAATGTTCTCCAGGTCCATCCATACTGTTACAAAGGGTAAAAAAATCTTTTTTATGGCCGAGTAGTATTCCATTGTGTAAATGTCCCATAGTTGTTGTGTCCACTCATCTACTGATGACACTTGGGCTGCTTCCATATCTTAGTGATTGTAAATAACACTGCAATGAACATGAGAGTGCTTGTGTTCTTTCAAACTAGTGTTTTGGGTTCCTTCAGATATGTTACCAGAAGTGGAATCACTGGGTCAAAAGGCAGACTCATTTTTAATTTCTTGAGGTATTTCCATACTACTTTCCACAGTGGTGGCCCCAGTCTGCATTCCCACAAACAACACAAAAGTATTCCCTTTTCTCCACATCTTTGACAGCAGTTGTTGTTTGTTGATTTATTGATGATAAGCATTCTGACAGGCGTGAGATGTTATTTCACTGTAGTTTTACTTTGCATTCCTTTGATGATTAGTGATGTTGAGCATCTTTTCATACGTCTGTTGGCTCTCTGTATGTCCTCCTTGGAGAAGTGTTTATTCAGGTCCATTGTCCATTTTTTAATGGGTTGTTTGTTTTTTAGTGTTGAGTTTGTAAGTTCTTTATAAATTTTGGATATTAACCCCTTATTAGATGTATCAGATATGTTCTCCCATTCTGTGGGTTGTCTTTTTATTTTGTTGATTGTTTCCTTTGCTGTGCAAAGACTTTTTAGTTTGATGTAGTCCGATTTGTTAATTTTTTCTTTTCTTTCCCTTGCTGGGGAGATATATCCCATAAATTATTGCTACAAGAAATGTTCAAAATTTTGCTACCTATGTTTTCTTCTATGATTTTTATAGTTTTAGGTCTAACATTTAAGTCTTTGATCCATTTTGAATTTATTCTTGTGTGCGGTGTAAGAAAGTGGTCTAGTTTCATTTTTCTGCCCATGTTTGTCCAGTTTTCCCAACAGCATTTATTGAATAAACTGTCTTTAGCCCATTGTATGTGCTTACTTCTGTCAAATGTTAATTGACTCTAAATGTGTGGGTTTATTTCTGGGCTCTCTATTCTATTCCATTGATCTATGTGTCTGTTTTAGTAATCAAAACAACATGGTATGTTTTGATTACTATGGCCTTATAGTATAGTTTGATATTAGGTAATGTGATTCTTCCAACATTGTTCTTGTTTCTCAGTTTTGGTGGTGCTGTGTGGGGCCTTTTTTGTTCCATATAAATTTTTGAAATATTTGTTCAAATATAGTTCTACAAAATACATCATTGGAATCTTGAGAGAAATTGCATTGAATCTACAAATTGCTCTGGGTAGTATGGACGTTTTAATGTGGTTAATTCTTCTATCCATGAACATGGTATATGTTTCCACTTATTTGTATCTTCTTCAGTTTCTTTCTTCAGTGTTTTATAATTTTTCAAATAAACCTTTTTAAGGTTTATTTCTAAGCATTTCATTCCTTTTGAAGCAGTTGTGAATGGGTTTATTTTCTTAATTTCCCTTTCTATTAGCTCATTATTGGCATATAAAAATGCAACTGATTTTTGGATATTAATTTTGTATCCTACTAATTTGCTGAATTCATATATCAGTTCTAGTAGTTCATTGGTGGAATCTTTGAGGTTTTCCATGTACAATATCATGTCATCTGCAAATAATGACAGTTTTACTTCTTCCTTTCCAATTTGGATGCCTTTTATTTCTTCTTCTTGTTTGATTGCTATGGCTAGGACTTCCAGTACTATGTTGAATAAAAGAGGTGAAATCGGACATCCTTGTCTTGCTCCTGCTTTTAAGGGGAATGCTTATAGGTTTTGCCCATTGAGTATGATGTTGGCAGTGGGTTTGTCATATATGACCTTTAGGTATGTTCCCTCTAATCACACTTTGTGGAGTTTTTTGTCATAAATGGGTGCTGGATTTTATCAAATGCTTTTTCTGCATCTATTGATATGATCATGTGATTTTTATTCTTCATTTTGTTTATGTGGTGAATCACATTTATTCATTTGTAAATGTTGTACTGACCTTGCACTCCTGGAATAAATCCCATTACAATATTTTTGATGCATTGCTGTATTCAGTTTGCTAATATTTTGTTGAGGATTTTGGTATCTATGTTCATCAGGGATATTGGCCTGTAATTTTCTTTCTTTGCAGTATCTTTATCTGGTTTCAGAATTAGGGTAATGTTTGCCTTGTTAAAAGAGTTTGGGAGACTTCCCTCCTCTTGAATATTTTGAAATAGTTTGAGAAGCAGAGGTGTTAGTTCTTCTTGGCATGTTTGGTAAAATTCACATGTGAAGCCATGTGGTCAGGTCTTTTCTTTTTTTTTTCTTTTTTTTTTTTAAATTACTGCTTCAGTTTCACTAGGCATAATCTATCCAGTTTTTCTGATTCTTCCTTATTTAGTTTGGGAGATTGCATGTTTCTCAGAATTTATCCATTTCATCCAGGTTGTCCAGTTTGATGGCATATAGTTGTTCATAATATTTTCTTACAATCCTTTGTATTTCCTTGTTATCAGCTGTTATTTTTCCTCTTTCATTTCTGATTTTATTTATTTGGTTCCTTTCTCTTTTTTTCTTGATGAGTGTGGATATAGCTTTGTCAATCTTATTTATCTTCTCAAAGAAACAGCTCTTGGATTCATTGATCTTTCGTATCATTTTTTAGAGTCTATTTCATTTATTTCTGCTCTGATCTTTATTATTTTATTCCTTCTACTCACTTTTTTTGGGCTTTGTTTGTTTTTCAAGTTCCTTTAAGTGTGAAGTTAGATAATTTATTTGAGCCTTTTCTTTTCTTTTCTTCTTTCTTTCTTTTCTTTTTTGTTTCTTTCTTTCTTTCTTTTTTTTTTTTTTTTTTTTTTTTTTTTTTTTTTTTTTTTTTTTTTTTTTTTTTTTTTTTTTTTTTTTTTTTTTTTTTTTTTTTTTTTTGAGACAGACCTGTAATACTATGAATTTCCCTTTTAGGATTGCTTTCCAAGTGTCCCACAGATTTTGGATTGTCGTGTCCTCGTTTTCTTTGTTTCAAGGTATCTTTTGATTTCTTCCTTGATCTTGTTGTTGACACATTCATTGTTTAATAACATGCTATTTACATTGCATGTTTTTTTGCCTGTTTTTCAGTACTCTGCTTATGATTGATTTCTGGTTTTAGAGAAGATGCTTGGTATGATTTCAATCTTCTTAAATTTATTGAGACTTGTTTTGTGTCCTAACTTGTGGTCTATCCTAGAAAACATTCCATGTGCACTTGAAAAGTATGAATATTCTGCAGCTTTGGGGTGAAATGCTCTGAAGATATCAATTAAATACATTTGATCTAGTGTGCCATTTAAGGCCGCTGTGTCCTTGTTGGTTTTCTGCATGAAGATCTATCCACTGAAATCAATGGGATATTAAAATCCCCAACTATGATTGTATTTCTGTAGATCTCTCCTTTGATATCCATCAAGATTTGCTTCATATATTTAGATGCTCCTATGTTGTGTGTGTAAATGTTTACCAGGGTTATACCTTTTTGTTGGATTGTTCCCTTTATCATTATGTAGTGTCCTTCTTTGTCTCTTCCTATAGCACTTGTTTTAAAGTTTATTTTGTTGGATATCAGTACTTCTACTCCAGCTTTTTTTCTTTCCCATTTGCATGAGATAAATCTTTTTTCATCCCTTTACTTTTAGTCTGTGTCTATCTTTCAATCTGAGATGTATCTCTTGGAGGCAGCATATATATGTATTTTGTTTTCTTATCCATTCAGCTACCCTATGTCTTTTGGTAGGAGCATTTAAGCCATTTACATTTAAGGTGATTATTGATAAATATGTATTTGGTGCCATTTTATTGTTAGACTATTTTCCTCTGTTTTTTTTTTTTTTTTCCTTTCTCTTTTTCTTCTTAAAGCAAACCCTTAACATTTGTTGAAATACTGGTTTGGTGTTAACATACTCCTTTAGCTTTTTATTGTCTAGGAAGCTCCTAATTTCTCCTTTGATTTTAAATGAAACCCTTGCTGGGTAAAGTAACCTTGGTTGTAGGTCCTTTTTTTTCATCACCTTGAATATTTCATGCCATTTCCTTCTGGCCTGAAATTTTCTGTTGAGAAATCAGATGACAGTCTAATTGGTGCTCCCTTGTGTGTAAATACTTGCTTTTCTCTTGTGACTTTTAGGATTCTCTCCTTCTCATTAAGCCGTGACATTTTAATTATGATGTGTCTTGGTGTAGGCCTCTTTGGGTCCAGCTTGTTTGGACTCTTTGTACTTCCTGGACTTGTGTGTCTTTTTCCTTCACCAGGTTTGGGAAGTTTTCAGTCATTGTTTCTTCAAATAGGTTCTCGATCCCTTGTTTGCTTGCTTCTCCTTCTGGTATTCCCATGATGCAGATGTTATTTTACTTCATGTTGTCTAAAATGTTTCTTAAGCTCTCCTCATTTTTAAATCTTTTTTTTTTTTCTTTTTGCTGCTCTGTTAAGGTTTATTTCTACCTTGTCTTCCAATCACTGATTTGATACTCTGCTTCATGTAACCTCTTCTTTATTCCTTCGAGGTATCATTTCTTTCAGATATTGCATTCTTTATTTCTGACTGGTCCTTTTTTTTTATGGTTTGTATGTCTTTTTCATGCTGTTGAGAATCCTTATAATTACTACTCTAAACTATCTCATAAGTTGCTTGCCTCCAATTCTTCGTTGTTCTCAGGAGAATTCTATTGTTCTTTCATTTGGGGTCTGTTTATTTGTTTTGCATTTTGGCTGCTTATTTGTATTTTCCTCTCCTTAGTTGTTAAACTAATCAGCAGCCAGGCTTACATACCAGCATGTAGGGCAGAGTAGTTCCTGCAGGCAAGGTTATTACTTCCCCTCCGGCTGATACCACTTGGAGACCAGTGCTCTGCCTGAGAAAGATGGCTTCTGCAATATGGGGTATAACTCAGCACAGAGATCTTGGTGGCTGTTCCTTCAGCTCTTGCTCCAGAGCCACCAACCTCAGACTCTCCTCAAGTGTGTCTAATCCACTCTGCCCTCCTTCTGCCAGAGTCCAGGATAAATGGCTGCAAATGAAATTTTGTGTCTTAGCCCTTTAAGAGGCTCTTTGTATCTCCAGCCATCTCTCCCTGGCAGAGAGAAACCACACTGTTTTTGCAGCTGAATGTTATTCTGGTTCCTTTCTTGGCTCTGGTGCTACAGCCTGGGCAGCCCAACTTGGGGTTTAGACCCCACATTTCTCAGGGGGAACATCCCAGTCACTGAAATATCCCTCTGGAACTTCAGCTGCTGCCCATGGGAGCCCAGCCAGCCCTCCTCACTCCCTACCAGTCATGTTGTAGTGAAGTGGTTTCTTCCGTCTGTTCTTCATTATAAGTCTTCTCCCCAGCTAGTGTTTAGTTGGTTATTCAGGATGCTTTCTCTGCAACTTAATTGTAATTACAGATTGGCCCTGGGAGGTGGTTAGTGTAGCTGTCGCTTACTTCTTCACTTTCTTGGATCTCCCTGTATTTTGGCCTTTTGATGATTTAGTTTCAAATGATTATGGTCTGCCTACATCTCTGCAGCTAATCCCCCAACTCAACACATGTCTTGCTCCACCCCTCTTGAACTGCTGAAATGGTCATGGAGGAAGTTATAGTTTGCCTTAACAATCTATCTGTGCCCACAGCTTCTGCTTCCTTTTAGTAGCAGAAGTAAAAGAGAAAGTAAAGTTTATCCCACATATCTTTCTCTTTCAGATGAGAGTAAAGAAGTATGTTCTAGAAGTCAGTTAGGCAAAACTATGTAGTAAGGGAAGAAGTGAGTCCCCACGACTGGAAGCACCCATGCCAAGTTTGGCAACAATAAAACAGTAACTGTGTAAAAAGGATTGAAGCATTTGATGGAAGATTGAACTAGATAGGCTTTGGAGATCTCTCCAAACATATTCTTCTTTTCTCCCCTTCAGCTGTGGAACTGTGTTTACACAGTTAAGCCTTTCCTTCCTTTCCTCTTTATTACCTTTCCTTATACAAATCTTTGACTCCTCTTGCTGGAACTTGGACTACTGGAACATTGTGTGTATAAGTATGGATATGATATTCTAAAATAATGCTGCTGCCAGCAAAAGTTTGAGATAGTGGCTTTTAGAGTAGTTTTCTAATAAAGTTTTAATATTGGTCACACACTCTAATCTCTAGGGCAGTTCAGGTTTTTCTCTAATCCATCCACATATTCAGAACCAAGGATGAGATGCTTTGACCTCAGGAAGCCAGCCTCAGAAAACACTTGTAAAGTTCTCAGAGTGAGGAGTAGGAATGGCCTGCATGGGAGTTGCCTTTCTGTGCCTCCAACACCTTCTCAGTGGTAGCACTGGTGTGTGTGCATTTCTAGGGCAGAACGTCTCAAGTCTTCTACCTGAGATACCCTAACCATGGATACTGCCCAGAGCCCCATGTGGCAGGTGCTGCTCATAGCATCGTTTTTAAGAGGCATGGTTTGTTTTTTCAAAATCTCTCTCTCTCTCTCTCTCTCTCTAAATATATATATACATATACATATACATATATACGTACACATATGTATATACAATATACATATTAAGCTTTTGTTATATAACAACACATAAAAACAAAATTTGAATGCATTTGTAATATATATGATTTCACTTGAATAAAATTGAGTTTCTAGGTGTACTTTGTCTATTCTGTGGCTGTAAGTCCTTCTTGGAGCACATCCATATCCCTGGGTAGTCATGCTCCCTAATATGTAAGATTCAGGTGTGAGGAAAAGGCATCAAGAATCCAGTTAGACACAGTTAACCTCTCTTGGTTCACTCATTCTCTGATCCAGTTCAGCAAGGAAGAAGACTGCAGGTGGTTTTGGGTTTGAAAATTAGAATTGTGTCTTTTTGTCTAAACCTTAGGCAACATGGGGAAATAGCAGGTTGAGAATCATGGTTATGGGCTAAATTTCTCTTGCCATCACAGGCATGTCTATATTCTTAAGGAAAGTAGAAAACCAAAGACTCCCTATCTAAGACTTATCTCTTTTCCCTTGACTTTATCAGGAAAAACTTCACTTGTACCTGTCTTACTACCAAATGTAAAATAGCATAGCCTGGCCAATTTCCAAGAAGGAGGCAGAGGACAGAGGCCTCTGTGTAGGTCTAGAACAGCCATGACAATCCTTTGACCTGTTGATACTTGCTCTTACTCTCAGTTTTAGACCACAGTTCCTCACCTGGCTAATAGTGTTTTTTTTTTTTTCCCCTCTCCAGCTTTATTGAGATATAATTGACATATACCATTGTATAAGTTAAAGGTCTATAATAGGATGATTTGATACACTTATATATTAGGAAATGTTTGTCATAATAAGGTTAATCAACACACCTTTCACTTCACATAATTACCATTTTTGTTGTTGTTATGGTGCAAACACTTAAGATCTATTCTTTCAGCAACTTCCGATATACAATACAGTGCTGTTTACTACAGTCACCCTGCTGTGAGACCACAGATTGTATTTCTCTTACAACTAGAAGTTTGCACCCTTTCACCAACATCTCCCCACCCCCTCACTCCCAGGATGTTTGTGTTGGCTTCTTTTATTCTTCACTGATTCTCTGGATCTGGTTTTTACTTTGCACCAGTGGATACTGCCTCATTCTACCAATCTGAGTGAAACGTTAAAACTCAGCTGGAGGCCTGTTCAATCTAAGGCATCTGCCCAACCACCCCAATCTAGGTTCCAATCTCTCTGAGCTTAACTGACCTAATAAGAACGTGAAGAATACAGATGTGAAATGGATATATTGGTCTGTGCCATGGACTAAGTCAAAAAAAGCTTACTTGTCATATTGAGTGAGAGATCATCACCCATTTTTAGCTAAATTGTCTTTTCCACACGGCATTTTTCTTTCTCCTATTCACTCATTCACCATCATTTGTCATTGGTGACACCCGTCACCCAATACTTAACTGAGCACTAACTTGTCCCAGGGCTCACTCTCCCTCTAGGGGTGCTGACATGTGCAAAGCAATCTCATGCTCTTGAAATTCTAGTCCAAGAGAAGAGTTCAGGGCCTGAATGTGCTTAACTGGCCATGACACTGTAAGTTTTGATTTGAACATTATACCAAAGCAACAACAGCAAGCGAAGAAGTTTGGTTTCAGTAAAATAGAGTGTACCTTCAAATTAAGGATTTGTTGAACAAACATATATTGGTCATCTTTTACCAGTAATTTGAAGAGTGCTGCATAAAGTCTGTAGGAGGAGAAGGCACAGTGATTGCTGAGCCTTCTGCCTCCAGGTAGGGAAGATTTCAGTAGGAATTTGGAAGGGAGCTGCACCCACAGCTGCCCTCCTCCTGCCCACTGTGGGAGATCTGGCTGCAGCGACTGCTGTCGACCTCATGCTGTTTCCGTAATTTCTAATACTGTGGTATAGAACAACAACAAAAAATACTGCCCAAGGGTGTGAGGAAGAACTGAAGTCTTCTCATGGTTAAAGTCTGGAGAGACACGGCTTAGTCTCCTTTGATATGAAATGGTTTAATGGTGGAGGAAAAGGTTGCCCTGGAGTCCTGGGAAAATCAAAGGGCTCTATTCATTTCTTTAAGAAAGAAAAATTGATTGAAGTTTTGGTGGTTCCCAGCCAGTACCTAAGGCAGAATAAGACCCGGAAAAGAAACAAAAATAGAACACTTGCAGGATGAATTATCATTTATTTTCTTCTGAACTTTTAGATTAAGTAACATCCAGAGTCTAGAGAAAGAAAACTCCCTTAAATAAAGAGATCAGTGCATCCTGTCATACTATTTAAGTGTTGCAATATTTTAAAAAATAGGTTGGCTTTGACTCAAATTTAGTATTATTTATTAGTGTCTTACTTAAGTACTTATTAAACTTTCTATTTGGAAATAATTTTGAACTTTAAAGAAGGTTGCAAAAATAAAAAAAGTAAAAAACACTCCCCACTCATTCCCTTTACCTAGATTCAACTAGTGTTAACATCTTTATCATCTGCTTTTCTTTCTTTGTGTGTATGAACTCATGCATGTCTGCACTCATATATGTATGTATTCCATATACATGCACACATACCCATTTGAGAGTAAGTTACATACATCATGGTCATTTACCACGAAAAACTTCAGTTTGTATTATTTAAGAATAGAAATATTTTCTTACATAAACACAGTAGAGGTACAAATAAATTTTAACTAGCCTTCTGCCCATATTCCAATTTTGTTAGCTGATCTGACAAATGTTAGATATGGCTTGTCAGATTTTCTTTATAGTGTTTTTTTTTCCCGGCAATAAAGGATCCAATCTAGAATTAAATATTGTAATTAATTGTCATGTCTTTTACCTTCCTTTAATCTGGGGAATATTTTCAGAGCTTCTCTGCCTTTTAGGAATTTCTTATTTTGTGTTTTTTTTTAATGTTATTTTGTGATTGGATTCAGTTTATTCATTCTAAGCCTTAATATTGCACAGGCGATATTGTTACCTTCCTAAGGTGTCACATACAGAGGAGCATGATGTCTCTCTGTCCCTCACTGGTGATGTTAATTTTGATCAGTTCATCAAGCTGTTGTCTAATTTCTCCACTGCATAATTACTATTCTTTTTTCTTCTCTTATGACTAATAAGCATACTTCAGGGCAACTTTTAAAGACCATGTAAGTATCCTGATTGTCATCAAAATTTCCTCTTTGATTTAATATCTATTCATGAATCTAGCTTGATTCAATCTTTACTATAATGACTACAAAATAATAACTTTCTAACTCAAGCACTTATTCCATATTTAACAGTTGGGTCTATGGTAGGCAAGAGCCCTCTCTTTTCCCTGTCACTTCCTGCCTTTCTCCTTCCTTCCTTCCTTCCTTCCCTCTATCTCTCCACCTGCCTGTATATCATCTTACAAATTCCTACTTTTGTTCAATGGTTTCTAATTCATTAGTATATTTAATTTTATTGGTGTTTTAATTGTCTTAGATTCAACCCATAGGAGTCCTTCAAGATAGTTCCTGAGTTGTTTTGACATACCCCTAGCATTTTTTGGGAATTCATTCTTTTATTTTTCATTTTTAAATATATTTTATTGATTATGCTATTACAGTTGTCCCATTTCTCCCCCATTATTCCCCTCTACCCTGCACACCATCTCCCTCCCACATTCCCTACTTTAGTTCATGTCCATGTGTCATAAGTTCTTTAGCTTCTACATTTCCCACACTATTCTTGCCCTCCCCCTATTTTCTACCCACCGTCTATGTTACTTATTCTCTGTACCTTTTCCCCCTCTCTCCTCCTCCCACTCCCCTGTTGCTAACCCTCCATGTGGTCTCCATTTCCGTGGTTCTTGTTCCTGTTCTACTTGTTTGTTTAGTTTGTTTTTGTTTTTGTTTTAGGTGTGGTTGTTAATCATTGTGAGTTTGCTGTCATTTTACTGTCCTATTTTTATCTTCTTTTTCTTAGGTAAATCCCTTTAACATTTCATATAATAAGGGCTTGGTGATGATGAACTCCTTTAACTTGACCTTATCTGAGAAGTGCTTTATCTTCCCCTCCGTTCTAAATGAAAGCTTTGCTGGATAGAGCAATCTTGGATGTAGGTCCTTGACTTTCATGACTTGGAATACTTCTTTCCAGCCCCTTCTTGCCTGCAAGGTCTCTTTTGAGAAATCAGCTGACAGTCTGATGGAAACTCCTTTGTAGGTAACTGTCCCCTTATCCCTTGCTGCTTCTAGAATTCTCTCCTTCATTTTAATTTTAGCTAATGTGATTATGATGTGCCTTGGTGTGTTCCTCCTTGGGTCCAACTTCTTTGGGACTCTCTGAGGTTCTTGGACTTCCTGGTAGTCTATTTCCTTTGCCATATTGGGGAAGTTCTTTATTATTTGTTCAAATAAGTTTTCCACTTGTTGCTCTTCTTCTTTCCCTTCTGGTACTCCTATAATTCAGATGTTGGGATGTTTAAAGATGTCCTGGAGGTTCCTAAGCCTCTCCTCATTTTTTTGAATTCTTGTTTCTTCCTTCTTTTCAGTTTGGTTGTTTCTTTCTTCTGTCTGATCCACTCCATTGATTTGAGTCCCAGTTTTCCTCCCATCTCTACTGGTTCCCTGTGCATTTTCCTTCATTTCACTTATTGTAGCCTTCATTTGTTCATCTAATTTGTGAGCAAAATCAACCAATTCTGTGAGCATCTTGATCACCAGGGCTTTGAACTGTGCATCCAATAGGTTGGTTATCACTTGGTCGCTTAGATGAATTGGCTCTGGGGCTTTGATTTGTTCTCCCATTTGAGCCTTTTTTTTTTTGGTCTGGTCACAGCTGTTACATAGTGAGGTGCGGAGCCTTAGGTGTTCCCCAGGGTGGGGCAGCCCAATTGCTGTGTTGTAATGTTGTATGTGGGCGCAGGGTCCGAGAGGGAACAATGGTACTTGTTCCTCTCTCTGATTCCAGTCCCTTTGCCGCTTCCCCTTCACCTGGATTATCTGTGCATGAATGTGGGACCATCTGGTCAGCCAGATGCCTTGTGTGGCCTCGCTGGGTCTGCACCATTGCCACCCCATGCCCAGGGTCTACTAGCCACCGCCTGTGCACCTGGGGTCTTCCAACCTCCGCTTTTTCCTGCTGTGACTCCACCCCTCTTACCTATCTGGTTGTTGGACTTCCGTACAGTTCAATTTTCTATCAGTTCTGGTTGTTTTCTTGCTTCTAAATCTTTGTTGTCCTTAATTTTGGTTGTGTGAGGAGGCATAGTGCATCTATCTATGCCTCCATCTTGGCTGGAAGTCTTTTTTTTTTTTTTTGATATAAGAAGATACTCCAATATTTTAGCTCCTTTGCCCTTAATTAGACATTTATTGAAAATCTCTGATTTCTTTCAGCAGGAAATGATATTAGAGAGTGCCAGTGTTGCTTATTGTTACTGGAATATCTTTGCTTCTTGGTCTTTTCAAGAGACAGATATAGAAAAGATAGGCATATATATATGAGGAAGGACCCCCCAAATAAAATGGATTTTGTTTATGAAAACTTGTGTTTTTATTTTTACATGTTTAAAGTTCAGTCACCATCAAAGTACTCATCATTTGATGCACTACACCTATCGAGACTTTTTTTCCCATTGCTCAAAACAGTTTCTGAACTTGTCAATTTTTATGCCTTCTAGTGCTCCTGCTGTTTTTTGTTTCACCTCTTCCACATTGGCAAAACATTTTCCTTTGAGGACTTTTTTTTTTTTTTATCCAGGGAAACAAACAAACAAAAAAGTTGCTCAGGGAAAGATCAGGTGAGTAGGGAGGGTGGGGCATGGGGGTCATGCTGTTTTTGGTCAAAAACTGCTGAACAGTTAGCACGGTATAGGCAGGGGAGTTTGTGAATCACCATCATGAAATGGGCAAACACATTGCATGAGTCTCCAAAAAAATTCACTGAAGCAAATTAATAAATTCAAAAAATACGATTGGGCAGCTGATGGTGATTGGAGAACTGTGTGAGGTCCCAAGGTGCCTAATTTGAAGGGGACTGAGGGGTCATTGCCCTATGTACAATGTGTCTTGTATCTTTTCAATACATATCTCTATTTTTCATAGCATATGGCTGGATATCTTCTGAGCAGACATACATATGGTTATTATAGTTATATATACATATAGCTATATAGTTATATCTATACACTAAATAATAGTATATGTATATACATATGGAGGTATAACTATTTAAATAGAGGTAGAAATAGATATGTACATACATATATATACATATATGCAAACATATACACATATAAAGAAATATTCCATTTTCTCAAGAAGTTCTGTTAGGAATGGATGTTGAATTTTACCAAACGCTTTCAAAGTATCTATGGAAACTAATCTTACATTTTTCCTCTCAACCACTATTTATATACTACATTATATTCACATATAATTTCTATTATTGAGCCCTCCTTGTATTCCTGGTATAATCGTTAGGTGAGGTTTTCAAGTCCCATCACTGTGTCTCAGATGTCAGGGTCTCTATTGCATTGCCTCTACCTCTACCGATGGTCTGCTCTTTGAAGCCATTCAAAACTGTTTCTCACACTCTGTCCCTAGAATAATGCCCTCTTCTTTATTCTATTCTCTTTTTTGTGCATGCTTTTACTTTCATATATTTCAGCCTGTACTGTGTTTATTTGTTTAAATATCTGTCACTCCCATTAAACTCTATAGTCATTGAGGGCCTGCAGTGTTCTTAGATATCTTTTATATCAGTTTCTTGAATGAAATCTAAAAACCCTAAACTGGCTATCCAAAAGAGTTAACTGGGAGCAGTGCTTCTCGTACTTTTCCATTAACTAGCTACAAACACTAGAATTAATTCCTAGTTATAACTAGGGATTAATATGTTAGATTCAGATCTCTTAGGTATCAAAGCATATTCCTCTGTATCAGTGCAACAGCTTTATATATAAGAAAAATCCAATGCAACCCAACCTAGTGGTGCAAAATAGTTCTGTTATCAGTAGATGGAGGTCAGAGGTTCGAGCACTGAGGGTGCACAGCTGGTCAGAGAATGCCTTTGGGAAACACCGGATGTCATGGTGAGGCCATCAAGTTTTTCAGCACAGTGTCAGGCTGCACTTCTGTGATGCATGAGGCCGTGTTGCTTGGGGTAACAGAGCATGAGACTTGTGGACAATCTGCCCACAGCAGGTTGCTGACAGAGCACCAGAGGCACACCTCACATCCCCAAGAGGGCAGCATGGGGAGTTTCTTACACTGAACATGCCCAAGGCTAGCAAGATAATTGGTTAGAGGAAAAAGCCCTCCTGCCCCCTTCCAGTACCACATTGGGGGTGGGACCAGGGGTGGCAGGCACGTGCACCATAGACGTTGAAATGGTACAGGGAGAGGTGCTAGACCGAAGAGGCCTGTCAGTCTAGCCTGGGGAAAGAAGGGATTGGTTGGGAGGTTGACCCACCTGAAGTGTATGAAAGTTTGAGAGGTTGATTGGTCATTTTGAGAAAGCACCTGCTCTGTCCCATACCCAAGCTAATATAAACTGAGGGGCAGAAAGACATATGCTCTTGTTTGGCCCTCTTGTTTGGGACCTGCACTTGCATGGTGTTTTCCCCTGTTCTTTCCATGGGCCACAGGTGGCCTTCGCAGCCTCATGGCCCATGGCTTCCGGGAGGGAATTTTATTTTTCTCTCTTGCCAATGTGGTGAAGAATGAGCTGGTGCAGTCATGTGCTCTCTCCTGGGAGCATGCAGCTTTGTGGACTTTGCAGCTGCATGGCCCACAGCCTCCAGGAGGGATCCGGAAATGGGCAGCAGCCAGGAACAACCAAAGCTACCGGGATGACCGGAGGAGCAGCTGCTTGTGGGGCCCAAAGGATGTTATTGTAAAATGGAGTAGAAGTACAGGGCACCGGCTTCTGTTTTGGTCTTACTGAGTACCGTTGGACTTTGTCTGGGTTTTGTGTAGGAAATGAGCTTTGAGATGGGGAGTCTGCCATTCTCCCAGATTGTGCAGCATCTGAATAAAAGTTTTCTTTTTCACCACCAACTGCCTTACAAGTTTGGCTTTTGGGGTTTGGTAACAGTTTTACTACATATGGAATTCTCAAATCTCCATTCTTCTTCTCATTCAGCATTACCAGATATTTCTGTCTTGAAGAGAGAAAGTGCAGAATAGAGAGGGTAACTCTCGTATGTGGTTCTCGGGTTTTCAGTTCCACTATCAAATTTCTCCTCACAGTTCATGTAACTGTTGTTCCATCCCCTCCACTTTGCCTCTCAGCAGTTTTGAGTATTTTATGACAATAGCTGAATGGCATAATATTGTACTCAGTTTTATTTGATGGTATGACTTTTTTAGACAGAAATTGGAGCACCGTCTGACAGATCTCAGGGCAAGTGTGCACATGTTCCCAGCATTTACCAGGGGTAGCTGGATGCAGCCCTGTCCATGTTCTCTCCTTTATGTTGTGATCCTGGGCTTGTTACTCTTCCCCTTTATTGTCTTCAGTGTCCCTCCATATAATCATAACCTTACAGAGCCTTTGAACAAACATGAAGTATCTGAGTGAGCAGACCAGGCAAAGAATAGAAAAGAAGTTAGAAGGGTACAAAGATGTTGGTTGGGGAGAAAAGTTCAGATTCTCTTGTTCTCATTCATATGTTAATTTGTACCCAACCTAGGTCAAGGCCCATTACAGAAGCACTGAGCAGGGTTTAAGAGTAATTTCAAAAGTGTTCCCTGGCTCTGACCTTGTCTAATGTCATACTGTCCTACTCTCTGGTTACATCTTCCTAGTTGCAGTGTGGAGACCTAGCAGTAACCACAGAATCTAGGGAGAAAAGCCCCATCTGCAGGAGCTGGGAAATAAAAATGCTCTGTTCCCACCATCTCGCCATGTGTTTCTGGCTGGAACGTCAGCCCATTTCTGCCAGTTAATGTCTTTTTCTCCAATAGTGGAAACTTTCATTCACCACCTCAGCTGTCTCTCTGTTGGATACTCCGGCTTCAGCTAGTTGACACAGCAAATACTGCTGTTGTCAAAAATTCAAGCTATGTATTGTCAGCCCTTGGAGAATAAGGTTTCTGTATTTCTGCAGATTCAACCTTCAAGTTCAAACCAAAGCCACACTCCTAAGTCGGAGTTCCAAGAGGGCTGCCTTCCTGAACCTCTGAGGCTGTCAATTTCATTATCTCTGCCCTTAATCAGTTTCTCTAAACTTTCTTTCCAGCTTCTGACCTTGATTATTCCCTTTTCTCTTTTCTTTTTATAGTCATTTTTTCACACTTTCTTGACTATCCTACCCCTAGGGCTCAATTATTTCTACTTTTTCTTTTATTTTCTGTCAACAGTTTTGGGAATATACATGTGTATGAAAAAAATCAATATTTACTTAAATTCACACAAAGCAGCTCTGATTTGTAGTAGGATGAGATACAAAAGCAATTAAATATCATGATATAATGAAGATTTATCACACTCTGGACTGGAAATCAGAGAGCTGGGTCATCACTTTAGCGCTATCACTTCTAATTATGTGACCTTGGGCAAATCAATTTCACAGAGACTCTGACTCCTTATTTGTAATGTGACCTATAATGCACATCCTGGTTAAATGTTTTATAATTTTAAAGATCTATATTGCAAATTTAATTTGATTAGGCCAACCATATGTACTTTAGTTGAAACAAAATTTATGCTGAATCAAGGAAAACAGTATTTTTGAGTAAGGCACACACATATTTAATAATTTATCCTAGGCATTTTCATCTGAGCAAAAATATGCCTTCCATGTATAGGTTAACTATTGCTGCAACAATGCTGTATAACGATCTCACAATTGCAGGGGAATGTAACAATATTTAATCTGTGCATTTTTGAAGTAGGCAGGATGTTGGCTGATTTAAATTGAGCATGGCTTGTGAAGTTCTGCTCTTCTCCATGAGTCTCTCATCTTCCTGGAGCTAGCAGGCTAGTCTGAAAATATTTTTAGGGTAATGGCAGAGAATGAGAGTATGTTCAATCATAGGAACACTGTCCAAACTGTGGGTAGATCGTCCAGAGCAAATCCCATGGCCAAGACCAAAGTCAAGGGATGCTCATGATGTGGGTGGATAAGAAAGTGAATAATAGTTCTGAAGTCTAACACTCTGTGCTTTGAAAATGAGTGATGGAAAGGCCTATATATGTCTTCTTCTCAATGAAAATAAAGGCAGTGATGAAGACGTGCAGAAACCTTAAGGATTAGAGTCTAGTGCTACTGCTTTTCCTGCTGTGGACCTAACTGAATGCATTTCTAGAGAGGAGTTGCTGGTTTGAGACAGACATTATGAACTTACTTGCACACAATTTTAAGTTGCAGGTAAAAATGTCATCGTAGACAAATGAGGGAGGTCAAGATCATAGCACTGCCTGAAAAGCATTGAGAGCTCCTTTAATTTGCAAGTTCGTAAAAAATTCCTCTGAACCACTGACCGAGTATTCCTCCATGGGTAAGCACCTGCTCACTCCAATCAAGTTGGAGATAATTTTGCAAATGCTGATGAGGACTTATTTATAAAAGCAAAAGAATGTTGCTTCAAAAAGGAGCTAATGCAAAGACACTGTGAGGCACCTGCTATATGACAGATTAAAAAATCACATGACTTATGTTATACTTATGTATGTAGAAGTGTCTGTCACTTTACTGAAATAATCTAAGCATCCTTCAGCTCTGCCACTTTTTACTTGAATACCTCCACAATGATTACACAAGCTCCACATGATTAAGTTGTGTTAAATAAAACTAACTACTCATGAAGCAATAGTCATATATTAAAAAGTGAGTCTATTTGTTTCTTGAGAGCTAATGAGAAACTGAGGGTAGTTCAGGCAGGCTGGCAAGCATTAGTTTATTTTTTCCATTTATTGGGCTGAATCAGAAGTATTTATGATCTCACACAGTGTCTGTGGGTCAGGAATTAAGAGAAAGCTGAGCTGGATGGTCCCGGCTTCCACGAGGTCCCAGTTGAAAGATCAAATGCGGGTATAGTTGTCTGAAGACCTGAGTGGGGGTTGTGGGAGCTGCTTCCAAGATGCCTCACTCACATAGCTGGCTAGATGACACTTGCTGTTAGCAAGAGACCTCAGTTCTTTGACAGGTGGGCTTTTCAATAGGGCTTCTTAGGTGTCCTTACAACATAGCAACTGGCTTCTTTCAGAACAAATGGTCAAAAAGAGATCAGAACAGAAGCTACAATATTTTATGACTTAGTCTTGGAAATTGCACTCTGGTCATTTCTGTAATATTTTATTGGTTATACCAGGCCTGGGACTCGTACTCACTGACAAGATTGTGTAAGTGCATGACCTTGAGTGTAAATATGTCCTTAAATTTTACACCTTTGCTGCCTTGTTTGCCTTAATCTAGTCCTGACCAGCTGTACACGTCAGCTGTACTGAGTCAGAGGGGACTACATAAAGAGCAAGAATCATAGGGGACAGCTTGGAGGTTGGCCACCACAAGAGTTAAGCACTTAACCAAGATTTTAATCAATAAGAAGGGACTTCCTCTTGTTTAGCAGCTTTCAACTTTGATTGAACACTTGACTCATCTGAGAGTGTGTGTGTCTGGGCCTAATTCCATGGAGACTCTGATTAAGTTGATCAGTAGGGACAGACATAATATCAAAAAAGTTCTCCATGTTATTCTCATGTACAGTCAGGGATAAGTACACTGAAAATTAAGTAAAGGTTCCTCTTGAGACTAAAGTTCACACAGAATTTGGTATCAACAACCTCTGTTCTTCCCTCCTGGGGCAGGGGTGTGTGGCAAGGTTCAGAGGAATAAGGGGCATCAGTAACGTATTTACTCACAAACCGTTGCTGAATCCAGAGCTGGTCAGGCTGACGAGGTTTCTTTCTTTACCACCTATATGCTCTGTTTGAAATGTTTTATAAAAGATTGGTGGGAGCAGGGTTAACTCATCAATGCTAGTCTGATTTGAGGCTTTTTATTTGTTTCAAGACATATCAGAACAGGAAGATTGAATGAACAGGAAAGTCTCCAATGAAAAAGAGAATAATGGGAATTAAGTGAGTTAGACTAGCGTTAGGCTGTCCATTTACTTATATAACAGTTTGCCAATGGTTTGATACACACATACACACACACACACACACACACACACACACACACGTGCAGAGGTAAAACTGAGAATGAGATCACTCTTAGCTCATGTAATTTTAGAAGCCAGTTAAGGGTTGTATCTACTAGGCTGCTTGGTTGTTGCTAGTTATCTCTTCGATCCTTCCCCATCCCATGGGGCAGGATCCTGGGCTGAACATAGTGGGAAGAAAAGGTAAACGAGGATTGGAACTGGGGTTCTTGCAAAGGATATTCTGTTTCCCTCCAGTGAAAATAAGCAGCAGAATTTCAATATAAAGACAAATGGCACTTTCCCATTATTTGGAGCTCTTGCTAGAACTTTATGTTCCCAGGGAATGCGACGAACCTCAGAGATTATCATGATTTTGGCAAATAGTTTAGAAAGTTGGCAGATGTCCATAGAGAAAAAGGTCTGGTACGAACATATGCTTGAAACCATTGTTGTCACCGCAATCAGATAATTAAAATGAAGAATAAAAACACTGCAAGTATTTTTAATGGCAGCAGCCTAATTTGCACTTCTTATATAAGCAAGAACATTCCTACAGATTGCATTGGGTGTCAGCAAACATACCCTCTCACTCTTCTTTAAAGGCATATGCAGCTGAAAGGGGATGAGTTGCTGGGAAAACAGGTCATTCTCTTCTGACATCCATTTCAGCTGCAGTAGAGGCTTGGTTAGGGGCGAATATTTAATAAAGCAAAATATGGGCCTTCTCAATAGGATTCTAGCAGAGTTTCATTGTATGGCAAAATCTCAAGGAACTAGAGTGTTTCCATCTCGTGACAGGGCAGATCACTTCCAATGGACTCTTCAATGCAAGTGTACTTGATGGGAGGTGGCGGCGGCTTGAAAGGTGGGGGTCTTTCCATGCTGGGAAGAAAACATTGTTCGTTCAATACTAAGAAAGTGAAAGAATGTGAGGGGGTGATATATTTATACATATATATCACATACATCACATATGTGATATATCATATGCATCACATATGATATATATTCTTTTAGAGTAGGAAACAGAAAGAAGAAGAGACATGCCTCACTAGTTCTCTTGGAATTTTCTTGGTATAACCTTCTGCTTGTTAGTTTTATCATGAAAATATCTTTAATTAATATTTATATGGTAATTTTATAGTTTTCAAAGCATTTTTATCATAACATTACTTAATTTGTATCTAGAGATTGAATATTACTGTCACCATTCCACAAAATGAGGCACAAAGGTTTTAAGCAACTTGCCCTACAGAACCAGATAACAATTCAAGTCTTTTAACCGAAACCTGCACTCTCCATGGCAACTGCTTCTTAGCAGAAGTGTTTCCCTTACGTGGGTTAAAACATTCCTCCAGACAAAATTCTAAAATTCTGGGGCCAATGACTGAAACTTTTCAAATAGTTCCTTTGCCAACCATACCCCCAGACTTCACCCACGCACTCATTGTGTGCTGTGGGGATCTGCATGATGTGGGAAGTAAAGCTCTTCCGAATCCCTGAGTTGGCTGGTACTGGATAGATAATGCCGGAACCTCTTCTCTTTAAGCCAGTGAACATTCTTAATAGCATCTTTGCATAAAGTACTGTTCTCTGGTACATAACTCATCTCTTGTCTGAAATGCCTCAAGTACACAGGTGAGTGTGGGATTCAGATACACAAATGCTCCAGTCCTCTTAATGTTAGAAAACAGAAGTATATCTGTGAGCAGATTTATGTCCATGATTCAAACACCTTCACCTCTTGCGTATCAATCCATAGCACCTTACCTTCTCCAGATCTCTCTCTCATGTACATTTACCAAGAGATTGTTTCTCACTTCTACATAACACAGACATTTGACTACAGAATAACCACAGAAGATCATTTCAGATTATCAGACTCCCATTTTCTCATTCTAATATATAAATTCCCAATGCCTATTACCTGTTTTTTTTATGCTTTAGTGGAGATAGTATTTACCAAAAAGTAGATAATATTCTACTTCCATTTGCAAAAGAAATTTGCACTTCCTTTTTTTCAGGTAAATTATAAATTTCTCAAAATCATATTGTGGCCAGAGTAGACTGCTTGGATAAGAATCCACAATCTCTGACCACTGGTTTAGTCCTCTATTTACCATGAAACCCTCTCTGCACATGATTACAGAGTCTTCAAGGATACTTTCAGACAAACAGGGGAAGGTATTACACAATGGTCAATGTTATCTTCAGCAGTAGTCGTAAGATACATGGAGGATCAGCCCTACATATTACGAGGGTCCCCTCTAATCATGGCCTAATCTGGGCTGATCCAAAATAACCAAGCCAGAAAAGTGAGGCGTGACCTAACATGTCATTTCAGATTGTTGATGGGAGGAAGAATAGTTCTGGAAAATGTTTCAATAAGACAAAGAAGGGGAAACCGACTGCTTACTTTCTTACTTTCCCCTTGGGGAAAAAGGACAAGGGCAGTAAAAACTCATTCTGCTGAAAAGCAGCTGGAAATTTTTTAAAATTACCTTTCTCACTCAATTTCACACTTGAGCATCTAGGCCTGGCTAGGCCTACGCAGTTCAGAGATGCATGAAAATGAAAAAATAATGAAGATTAAAAGAAAAATCATTTTCAATTTTGAGGTAAGGTGAGGCTCAGTTTTTGTTTCCTGCCTAGTGACTTGTTCCACCTGCTGAGTGTCGTGTTCCGGCCGGAGTGGGCAGAGAGGATGCCAAGTCAGAAGCTGTGTATCTAATCCAGGCTGTGTGGTGCTGGGAAAGCTGTCCAACCTCTCTCAGACTTATTTCCTGAGTTAAATATGAGAGGGACTCAATGTAGGAATGATATTTGCAGAGCTGAGTGAATAATGTGCATTGAAAAAGTATCTGCTTCTGCATGTTTTAGCATCATACTCACATTTCCCGTTGGTACTGACACCATTTCCTCACTCCCAGACCAAACAGTACCAGGAAGGAAAAGAGCAAAGCTGCTACAATCACAGGCCAGGACATTCCATCTTTGGGCTTATTAGCCACAACACCTGAAAAGGGCATAAAGAGAGAGGAATATTAATGCCAAACTTGGGCCACTAGAAACCAGAATTAATTGAACTATTTCTCCTACCTGACACGTATTTTATGCAAGGGCCATGGAATAGTCCTTGACCACAGTCATGCTTTGGGATCATATCTATGCCTTGTTCTAATTTCTGGTCCAGCATTGCATTTTTTACATGAATGTCTTTCTTGTTCGAATGTTCTACAACTGATATTTTCCTTCATTTTCCCAAGGCCCCAGACAATTCCTGACATATAGTACCCGATGAAATGTTATTTGCAGGAATGAATAAATGAAAATGATAACCTATAAGTTTGTTTTCCAAATTTACTCTAGTGAAGAAAACTTTACTTGTAAAACAGTGGTCTAGCATTGGATTTTCTTATTCTTGAAGGACTCATTAAAAGCCGTATGGAAGCATGTGTGAGAGGAGGAGAAAAAAGCATTGTCACGTTCCAAAGCCCTGAAGAGCCGAAGCTGGAGAGGCCTGGCCAATCCCTATGGAGTTACAGGGCTGCAAAGGCTTCTATGTTCCAAGACTTCTCATTTGTCACTCAAGGCATCATATCCAGGGTAGAGATTTTCTTATCCTTTTCTATCAACTTCCCTCTTTTTCTTTCTTTCTCCCCATATTCATTTCAGGAATAGAAAGGGGAGAACGGACAAAAGGGGTAGAACGGAAACCAGTTGATTTTTCTGTTTCTGTAGTCTGAAAAGGGAGAAAGTTGAAAGTAAGAGACTGGCTAAAATTATATTTGTGAAGAGCCAATGGGCTGATTTTTCTTATCCAGGCTGACTACATCCATACTCAACTAATTTATTAAATTTTTAACATTTGAACACTAAGTCAAACTGCATGAATCAAAGACTTTCAAATATTGTGGATTTTAGACCAGCAGTAAAATAAATATCATACTCTGGATGGTTTTACTTTTTAGTAAATGAGGGTGGCTGGTTCTACCTAGCAGTAAATAAAAGCATTTCCTTTTCAAAAAGTATGTTATGATCATGTTAAAAATTCAAAAAGCACACAAATTTAAAATTACAATGAAAAGAAAGTGCTCTTCCCTGGCCGGTGTGGCTCAATGGACTGAGAACTGGCCTGTGAGCCAAAAGGTCACTGGTTTGATTCCCAGTCAGGGCACATGCCTGGCTTGCAGGCCAGGTCCCCAGTGGGGGTGCACGAGAGGCAACCACACATTGATGTTTTTCTCCCTCTCTTTCTCCCTCCCTTTCTCTGAAAATAAATAAATAAAAATCTTAAAAAAAAAGAAAAGGCAGTGCTCTTAATACTTCAGGTGCCAGTTACCCACACTAAGGCACTAACATTCAATAGTTAATTACGTATCCTGCCAGAAATTTTCTATGCATACATAAACATGTATATTACAAATGGGGGCATACTAGACATACTATTCTGTCTGCCCTCTGGCTTTTCTTCTTTTAAAAAACATTCTTGGAATAGTTTCCAAAACAGTACGTAGAAATTTATCACATTCAATTAAAATCCTGGCTATATCCCCAATGTATGGCTCTACCGTAGTTCATTTAATTGGTCTCTTAATGTTAGATGGTTGAATTGTTTCCAGGCTTCTGTTATTTCTAACAGCACTCCAGTGAAATTCCCTGTACATTACAGATACATCTCTAGCTTGTTAGCTTGCATAGATCATTTGGGCAAATAGTGCATATTATATTAGAATTATCTGGGTTGATTTTCTTTTATTATTTAGGGTATAAACTGCTTGCAGGTGGAGACTAGGTTTTTAATTTCTTTTATTGCCCAGATTTATTATACTGCTTTTCACATAGCAAAGTCACAAAAAAAAAAAAAAAGACACAGGCAAAAAAGCCAGATTTAAAAATATTAGGTACCAAGTCTTTTCTTTGTTTTACATAGTTTGGGCGGCAGCCATGTGATGTTGTCATGTTAACACTGTTTATCAGTGTGGAAGGCTTTTCTTTTTACAACAGACATCCAGGGGTTTGAGGTTTTCCTGATGCTCACCCTACTCCAGCCCTGTTGAAACAGACACTGGTGGAAGCTCGTGCAATCCTACAAAACCATGTGGCACTACATATGGACAGATGGCTAGAGAGAGTTCAGAGTAGTTCAAACCACTAGAGTTTTGTGATCACAAAGGAAACAATCATACAGGACCACAGAAAGTTCTGTTTTAGTGAAATCAATATTGACTAGGCCCTACACTAGTATTATGGTGGGATGTAAAATTTTACCCCCCACGTTTTAGAAAAATAAAAGTACAAAAGGTTTTAAATCAGTGCTCACACTGATTTGTAAACATCAGTGTTTACAAATTTTCTTCAAACCAAATATAGAAAATGAGACCACGGACTTCAGGCACGTCTCAGGGCAGAAGCAGAGCTCCAGTCCCGGGCCATGTCTAAAGCAGGCAGCTCCTGAAGACAACATCTTAAAGGTATTGGTAGGACCTCAGTTTGCAACTCTGTTGCCATGTTGTATGAAGGATGATGCTCTAATGATCTGAGGATTACATGACTTTCCATATGAAACGGGCTGAGCACCCAGGGGAAGAGTTCACTTGTCAAGTGAATACCCCCTGAAGTGAAAAATGATTATACCTCTGAATTTACAATCAAGACCTGCATTGCGTGGGGGGTGGGGGGTCCTAACTTTATTGAATCCCTTGTCCTCTTATGTAAAATAAAGGATTATATTTAGCATTGACAAAATTCTATTAGGTAAAAGTAGGAATTCTCATTTTCCCAACTATCTCTTTTTATGACTCAGACTATATTTTCACAAGACTAACAATGTTTCTCACTACTTTCCACCTGGCTAATTCTTGTTCATTTTTCAGATTTTAATTTAAATATATTCTCAGTGAGTCCTTTCCTGTTCTCCAATTAAAATCAGATTTTTCCATTAGACTTTGACAATACCTTGTGCTACATCATAGCACATCACAAATAAGTGTTATTGTATGATTATTTATTTATTATATATCATCTCTAACAGATATTAATTTTCTGGAGATCAGTGTTTTCACTGTATGTCCAACAATTGGCACAGCATCTGGCAAATGGTAGACACTCAACAAATATTTGTTGAGTGAATAAAACACAACATCCATACAATAAATGGGAAATGACTCACCAGTGATATGGATGTAATTATTTTTAGTAGATCTATTGGCAGTTGTGGGAACTTCTGAAAATGCTTTGCTTGTCCTGGTGATATCATCTCCTACGGAGATAAAGGGGATTATCTGAAAGGGCTCAAACTGAATGGCTTAAATGCTCTGAAAATTTTATGTGTAAAGTTCACTAAGGATAATTTACAGCAAGGCTAGGGTCCTAGGATCTAATGGCCACAAACTAGTGAAACTTCCTATTGGTTTAAAGGAAAAAAGAGAAGCTATATAGCACACAAATAAACCAATATCTGCTGAAAAGTCACCATGAGAACTTTCAGTAATTATGGGAAAATATCATAAATTGGGATCATAGAAAGATGAGGGCTATCCCTATTCTCTCAGGATATCAAAAAGGACAAAATACTGATTCCCCCTACTCTAACCTGTTTGAAAAGGTCAATAACAAAAAGGAAAAAGCACTCGTGGACATGGACAACAGTGTGGTGATTGCAGGGGGGAAGGGGGTGGGTGGAGGTGGGAAAGGGTAAAGGGAGGATACATGGTAATAGAAAAAATACAATAAAAATAAATTTTAAAAATTTCTTTGCAACATTCAAATAGACAAATTCATTATGACAGATCATTCCATTTTCTGATGAAAAATTAAAAAAATAAATTTTTAATGGATTTAATTGGCTCAAAAAAGTTATTACATAGATTTTATTTTGAAATAAAATAGAGAAACAAAATCTAAGACTTGGTCTCTGACTATGTTTTTTCAGTGCCTGGTAAGAGTTTTAGTTCCATTCATTATCATTGTCACAATTGCTGTCACTTTCATTATCAAGATGGGCTCTCAAATACTTAGCTGAGATTGGGTTCTTATCAGTCCTTGTTTTTCACTCTCTGCCCAGAAGAAGCAGACCATTACCTTCCTTGACCAAACCCTCCCCAAGGACTCACCATGAGGTGCTGAGCCTGCGCCTGAGGGGAATGAACTGTATGTTTCATTGGGCATCCATGAAGCTGCTAAAGAAAAAATACATTGGAAGGATTATCTGTATAAGAGTAGTTATTTTCTCTTCTTGACTTTTAATTAAATATAATAATTATGAAAAAGGGATATTAATTCGCATTTAAAGCAACATCATTGAACTATTCAGCAGTACACATGGAATGTCACAAAATAAAGTGGGAATTGAGGGAATGCTTGTGGTCCTGATGTCTCTAATAGGGAAGCTTGGATTTTAGCCACTCAGGAGAAAGAAGAAGGAATGAGAGGAAAATACTAGGAGAGGTTCTTCCAGCCATAGTGAGTCTGTTGTGATTGTTCTTATGTCCCTCCATAGACAAGCTAAAGGAATAGGAGAGAATGAAAGCCCAGGTGTGTTATGGTGGACTTTAGTCCAGGAAAGGTGCCAGTTGGACTGGGAAGACCTTGGTAGAACACCTGAGGGAACAAAACAGTTTGTGGGTAAGCTGACATTCTTATTCAACTGAACCGTGTGGACAGTGAACTATCAGACCCCTATGGCCACAGGCCTGTTAGCTGCTAGGCATGTCCTTTTGGTGCTTACAGAGCCAAATCTCCCCCTTGAGTGGTGGCAGCAGACTCAGACAGCACGTGTGGCTTTTGAAATAGATCCATCAACTCGTTTTGCTTAGTTCCTCACCTCTGGCAAGAAAAATGCACTTCTTGGCAAACTTCACATATCTGTATTTGATAACAGGCCAATAATGAGACAGATGTAAAGTAAAATAACTATAGTGGTACATGAGTAGTATGCTCATATATTCAGCACATTAGCATAGGTGATTTTAGAAGTTAAGTGTTTTCTTGTGCGTCCAGACCAAAACCAATGAGCAAAACCAAACCAAACCAAACCAAACCAAACCAAACCAAACCAAACCAAACCAAAACAAACATTGAGAAATTCCTTAGCTTCTCTTTTCTCGATTTGTCCATCAGCATCCACAGCCTTTGCAGCTGTAGACAAAGATGTGTTATCAGATCATTTGGAAGAGATATAGGCCAGTGCTTTCTAGGGATGACTCACCAGACAATCTGTCACAGCAGCTTCCACATACAGTCACCCCACAGGTCAGGGTGGTTTTATACACAGCTATTTTGAGTTTGACTAGGCCAGAGAGATGGTCTTATATTTAATATATTCTCTGACCCGCACCTATGATCTTGACTCTTTTTCTCTCCCAGATAGAACACAAAGGACTGCAGATGATGGACTGACCATTTTTTAATGTCCATTTTTAATGGTTAAGCCATTAAGCCAGGAACTTGATTGACAAAGAACAACTATAAAAAGAAATGGGGACCAGGCCTGGATTTAGGTGCAATTATGATCAAACAGTTTGTTCAGTTTTTCTTTCCCCCCCAATATTGTGTATTTTACTTTCTACTTTTAGAGCTTGATTTAGAGATCAGATGACTTTATATCTGATCTCTTCAAAGTCAGCTTGTAAGAAAGTATATGACAAATTAATTTATTCTAAGATATAAATTGTTGATCAAGTGCTATCCCTTTGGGAAAAACAGGTGTTAAAAAAAAGATTTATCACTTCATGTTTAGTGGACACCAAATTTTTTTTGGTTTGATTTGTTTTGTTTTGTTTTTGCCATACATAGAGTGCTGTTTTTTTTTTTTTTTTTTTTTTTTTTTTTTTTTTTTTTTTTTTTTTTTTTTTTTTTTTTTTTTTTTTTTTTTTTTTTTTTTTTTTTTTTTTTTTTTTTTTTTTTTTTTTTTTTTTTTTTTTTTTTT
>PVKU01003034.1:66354-95750 GCA_004027475.1 Anoura caudifer | reverse complement strand
CATGATCTATTCAAATTACAACACTGGCAATACTTAAAATCATGCAAATTATTTGACTATTTAATAAAGTTTCTTTTTAGACTTCTAGGAATTTTTCAAGTGTAAAAAAAATCTACAAAATGTGTGATAGAATTAACAACAAAACCCACTTTGGAACAGTAGGGAGTTATTTTAATTTTGGCTTTAAGTTTTTTTAACTTTGTTTAAAAAATACAGCAGGGAGTGTACTGAGAGAGGTGAAGAAAAAGGAACTTCCAGTTGACAGATTCAATGTCTGAAAATACTTAAGTAATGTAAAGAAAAAACTTCAAGAAATAAAAGTCTTTCAGGAAGATGAAGAGATGAACAATTCTTGCATCAATTGCTCCCACAGGACAGAGGTCTTCCTAAATAATGCTTGTTTATAGCATCCTCAGCAAAACAGAGTTAGCTACCTCTGGTGATTTATCTTTCACCAGTGCAGTGCTTTTCTAAGAGCCTGGACACTCTATCACTTAGATATCCAATATTTAGAATGCTCCACATTGACTACTCCATCCGCCATTTTTAAGATTCCTTGAGAGTCTCAGCAGAATTGTGCTGCTATTGTCTTTTAATTGATTGAAATATTTTGTATTCTTCAAGTCATCATCATGTTTGCCAAATACAAAAGTTAAATCTCTTTAAAACCCTTTGAGCACCCATTTGCATTAAAACCCACAAATGAATGTGACTCTGACATTTGGATGGTAAACATCAGCTTGATGGATAACCTCCTTTAGCGCATCACCATTATCAGTTAAAAACATGAACACAGGGATGCTGTGCTGATGGTGTTTCTCAAGTAAATTTTTATACCCTCCCTTCAGCAAACCCTTGGTTTCTTCCATAATTTATTTACATTTTACTCTTGGTAAAGCTTGTTCAATAAGGAAACTATGTGATACCATTCTACCATAAAAGTGTACTTCTCAGTGTAGTATTTTTCATTTAGTTGCAATAGCTTTTGTAGGTATCTGTCTGTAACCAGTTTATAATTGTCAATAATATTATGATATGTTAGGCATCTTTCCCTTTTGTAGGAAAACCTTCTTAGTGTCATTGCAAAGTCTGGATTGTCTGAAGTTTGGCAGCACTTCTTTTGATGAAACCACAGATAACATCTTTTACTCTTATAGGGTTCTTGTGGCAAAATGAAATTCTCCAAAATTCTGGAATCATTTTATGTGTCCAGATTTTTTCTTGGTTTTCCAGTCTTCCTAAAGTCACTCTGAGTTCTTTTGTCCTTAAATTTGTCCTAGAACTATGGCAGAGGTGGCAAGCAATAGCCAGAGATGAAGAGATGAACAATTCTTCAATGACCTCGGTCTTCTGCCCCATCTCCCTCTTTAGGGTGAATATGTACTCAGCCAGCATCACCTCTTCCACCAGAACATACATATTGACACTAATGACGGTGTCTACTTTTGCTCTGATCTCCTAGTCCAAAGACGAGACCCCCATACTCTTCCTGACCACAGGAAAAAAAAGATGACATTCGTTAAGTTTTCAATGTGTGAAGTTTGTGTGTTAGCTGTGGAGAGCCCCCAGAAACTGGTGGTTTAACAAACAATAGAATTTTAAATCAGAGAAATACATCTTTAATTTGAAACTGACATAATCATAAACTAGATGACAGAGTGGGAGAATGGCATTTTAGAACAGAGGAAAATGGAATGAGATGTGATCTGAGATGCATAAGATTTTAGAATTTGAGGGTAAGAGTGGTGATTTTAGAGAGTCAGCATCCCAGCCAACAGGGAACAGAGGGACTGAAGATTTTCATGGAGACTGAAATACGAACAGGACCTAGCATTGCTATAGTCTCTCTTATTATCATGTCCCTGCCTCTCCCCTCAAACCCTCAGCTCTAGCCTCTCCATCACCCTCTGCCAATGGAAAGTAAAAATGGTTGTTATGAAATTATCAGCCACAGCTACCAAAGCCTGAGAAGAACCAGACAGAACCATGGACAGGGTAAGTGATGCATCTTTAAGATTTAAGAAAAATACATAACTTTGAAGGTAAGAAAGGTGAGTTCAATAAGAGGTACTCTGAGGCCCAGGTGTGTGTGTGTATTGATAGTGAGATTGTTGATTTTGGTAATGGGGCAAGTTGGGGCTATAGGGGCTCACGGAGACTCATATCATTTTCTGCTTGTATAACTTAGACAGACTGACTGATTTAAATGTGGCTTTTATCTCCAGTGGACCAGATACATAACAGGAAAAACAAAAAGAAAAGAGAAATTAAGCTTCAATTTTCAGCCCCATGGTCTGATCACCTGAGTGTCAGGATGAAAATATGTACTTGGACATTACTAACCTTATCAATTTTGAGCATTGAGTTGATCAGACTCAGTATCCCTGTTTCATAGGTGTTTCAGACTGAGGAAACTGGAAGCTGAACTAAGGTTAGACTCCAATATTCTTTTTTAAAAAATATGTTATTTATTTATTTTTTCTTGACGTAGTATATTTCATTTTAAATATGTCTAATATATTTCTAAGTACCACCTTTCATTTAGCTTGTTATTGTAAGCTACCATACAAATGAAACTCTGTAAATGATGTTTACAAAGAATCACATAGCATTTGGGAAAAGGCATAAGATATTCAATGTATGAGGGAAAGAAGTGCAACATGGTTGCATATAAAGTGTTAGTTTTAAATTTCTCTGTTTTTCTAATTTTCTACAATTAGCATATATTATTTTTACAGTTGGAAAACATATTTATTTCATGGAACCCTAGTCAACTACCACAATTAAGGTAGAACAATTATAACACCTAAATACTTTGTTTGTCTTATGACCCTACAGATGTATAATTTATTATTTTAGCATTTCACATCATGGAACCCAGCTTAGGAAATACATTTATTATCTACCCCTTTATATTAATGATAATAATCAAGGCAGAACCCCTTTATAAAACACATTTTTGGCCTTTAGCATGGTGGCTTAAACAGAAGCAAGCTTTTCTGCTTGTTATGGATTATCAGCTGAAACCAAGAACTGCATTTTGTTGTTGGCTAAATAAGCAAGCAAAACTTAGTATCATAACTCTTTTGTCAAAAATCCCCATGAACTATGATATTTTTTCACATATGAAACATTGACCCCTGACTGAGAAAGAGACAAGAATATCTTCATCAATGGAGAGCAGAAATGAATATCTTCATCTCATTCTAACTTTATGATTTTTAAAAAATCCAGTTTGCCAACTTTTTTCTTACATTATAATACTCAGCTATAAATTTTCCTTACATTGTAATAATTCCTGTTTTGTTTGAGATATTACAATATTTATTTATTTTTAGACAGAGGAGAAGGGAGGAAGAGAGGGAGGGAAGCATCAATGCATGGTTGCCTCTCTCACGCCCCCTAGTGGGGACCTGGCCTGCGCTCCAGGCATGTGCCCTGACTGGAAACCAAACTAATAACCCTTTGGTTCACAGGCTGGCACTCAATCCACTGGGCCACACCAGCCAGGGCTGGACTCTAAAGCTCTTGAGTCCCAGCTTAGACTCCTGCAAGTTGATAGACAAAATGACAGCCAAAGAATACATTAACACTTACATTTGTTAATTTAGTGTAAATGTAATGAGCTCAGAACTGTCTAGTGACATCCAAATAAATATGAGCTCCGTGTAGTGCATGTATAAGCAAATATCCCATAGCACATGTTGACAAATAGCAAGGGATTTAGAAACATTGCTGTGGGTCTATTTCACCGGAAATCCATCCATTATCATTCTGTGCCTGCCTTTGAACATTTCATAAATGTACTGAAATAAACATACCAGGAGAAAAAAATCCCATTACCAGTGCCTGTCCTGAGTCGTGCCAAATGCATCATCTAATACTAGATGTCACATTACAGTACAATCCAATGAGTAGAAACATGTTTCAAAAACAGTTTGAGAGTAAGCAATTAATACTCACTTTTTGGATCCTAATGTATTTTTGTCAATGACTACACATAAAACTACTCACTGCAGGGGATTTTTCTATAGGTTTACAGATTAAAAAGTGGCAGTTAGTTAACAAAAGCTTGTTATTTTTGCATAAGTAAAAATACAGGTTTTGATTGACAGGAAAAAGTAGTTGGGTTCTAAAGTTTCTTTCTGGATTTCACAATTTCTAAGGCTATGTTTGTGGTAAGAATGATAAAAACATGTGAGGATAAATAGTTTTCAACTGAGAAAAGACAGAAGATGAGAAGGATTACAATAGTTCATTTAATTGTGAAAGCTATTAAAAAGACCAAGAATACAATTGTGTAAATTACAAAGTACTTTTAAGCAAGACCTTTCAGTTTTACAGTTTCTGAGGAAGGAAGTACCTGGGGGGCCTATGTGCCTCATACTGATGTGATGCATGTGTTGAAAAGGATTTCCTTTCAATTCCTGGCACATATGGTAATGTACTGACAATTTAAATAAAACAAATAAGTAAAAAGTTCAAATATTCCACTTAAGTAGAACATTCTTTTCACTGTGTTTATGTGTTTTCTTTCTTGTCCTTGCCCATATGTTACATATATTCTTTCAATCACTCAAGAAATATCTGCTAAGCACCTATGTACGCCCGCCACTGCTACAGGTATCAGGAAAGCGTAGTGAACAAGACAGAAAAGGATTTAGGAACCTGTTTGTGTGTATCTGACATTCTAGTATAATTTCAATAGACAATCAAATAAATAAAATAAAGAAAAATCAGACAGTCAGTTATGATAATAAATATATGGGATTATATATGTATCTATGCATATATTAGCATATATATGCAATGATAGCATAATGATATGCAATCATTTTATATATACAATGATTATATATCATTATATATGGTTATCATTGTATGTTATATATGATAGCATAAATTTAAGTTGGAGTTCAGCTTTTTGCTGTAACATTGTCCAATAAAATCTTTTTTGTTTATTTATTTAAATCCAATTTCTTTTTATTTTAATTGCTGTTCTTGTACAATTTTCTGTCTTTTACTCCCATCCCACCACTCCAGCCCTCCCCACCTCCCTCCCACTTCCACCCCCCTAGTTTTTGTCCATGTGTCTTTTATACTTGTTGCTCTAAACCCTTCCCCTTTTCCCCTGAAATTCCCTTCCCTCTCCCCTCTGGTGACTGTCAGCCTGTTCTCAATTTCAGTGTCTTTGGTTATATTATGCTTGTTTGTTTGTTTTGTTGATTAGGCTCCTGTTAAAGGTGAGATCCTTTGGTATTTGTCTTTTACTGCCTGGCTTATTTCGCTTAGCATAATGCTCTCCAGTTCCATCCATGCTGTCATGAAGGGTAGGAGCTCCTTCTTTCTTTCTGCTGCATAGAATTCCATTGTGTAAATTTACCATAGTTTCTTGATCCACTCATTTACTGATGGGCACCTAGGTTGCTTCCAACACTTCGCTATTGTAAATTGTGCTGCTGTGAACATTAGGGTGCATAGGTTCTTTTGGATTGGTGTTTCAAGGTTCTTATGATATAATCCTAGCAGTGGAATTGCTGGGTCAAAAGGCAGATCCATTTTTAGTTTTCTTAGAAAATTCCATACTGCTTTCCATAGTGGTTGTACCAGTCTGCAATCCCACCAACAGTGCACTAGGGTCCCCTTTTCTCTACAACCTCTCCAACATTTGTTGTTTGTTGCTTTGTTCATGATGGCCATTCTGACTGGTGTGAAGATACTGGTGGTATCTCATTGTGGTTTTAATTTGCATCTTTCTGATAGCTAGCGTTATTGAGCATCTTTTCATGTGTCTCTGTATCCTCTGTATGTCCTCCTTGGAGAAGTGTCTGTTCAAGTCCTTTGCCCATTTCTTATTGGGTTGCTTGTCTTCTTAGAGTGGAGTTGTGCAAGTTCTTTATATATTTTAGAGATTAAACCCTTGTCTGAGGTATCATTCGCAAATATGTTTTCTCATACAGTTGGTTCTCTTTTTATTTTAATACTGTTTTCTTTAGCCATGCAGAAGTTTATTTTGATGAGATCCCTTTTGTTTATTCTTTCCTTTATGTCCCTTGCTTTAGGGGACATATCAGTAAAAATGTTACTGCATGAAATATCTGAGATTTTGCCTATGTTCTCCTCTAGGACTTTAATGGTGTCACGGCTTATATTTAAATCTTTCATCCACCTTGAATTTATTTTCATGTATGGTGTAAGTTGGTGTTCGAGTTTCATTTTTTTTGCATGTAGCTGTCCAATTCTCCCAACACCACTTGTTGAAGAGGCTATTTTTACCCCATTTTATGTTGCTGACTCCTTTGTCAAATGTTAATTGACCATAGAGACTTGGGTTTATTTCTGGGCTCTCTGTTCTGTTCCACTGGTCCATGTGTCTGTTTTTGTGCCAGTACCAGGTTGTTTTGATTACAGTGGACTTATAGTACAGTTTGGTGTCAGGTGTGATCCCTCCTACTTTCCTCTTCTTTCTCAAAATTGCTGCAGCTATTCGTGGTCATTTATGGTTCCATATAAATTTTTGAAGTGTTTGTTCTATGTCTGTGATATATGCCATTGGTACTTTAACAGGTATTGCATTGAATCTGTAAATTGCTTTCAGTAGTATGGACATTTTGATGATGTTAATTCTTCTGATCCATGAACACAGTATATGGTTCCATTGGTTTTTGTCTTCCTTGATTTCTTTCTTCAGTGTTGTGTAGTTTTCTGCGTACAGATCTTTTACCTCCTTGGTTAGGTTTATTCCTAGGTATTTTATTTTTCTTTTTGCTATATCGAATGGGATTTTTTTCTTGACTTCTGCTTCTGCTGTTTCATTGTTGGTATACAAAAATGCCTTTGATTTCTGGATATTGACTTTGTATCCTGCTGTTTTGCCAAATTCATTGATTAGGTTGAGCAGTTTTTTGGCCGAGTCTATAGGATTTTTTATGTACACTATCATGTCATCTGCAAACAATGATAGTTTTGTTTCCTCCTTTCTGATTTGGATGACTTTTATTTCCTTTTCCTGTCTCATCTCTGTGGCTAAAACTTCCAATACTATATTGAGTAGAAGTGGTGAAAGTGGACAACCTTGTCTTGCTTCTGATCTTAGTGGAAAAGATTTTAGTTTTTGCCCATTGAGTATAATGATGGCTGTAGGTCTTTCACATATGTGAGGCCTTTATTATGTTGAGGAATGCTCCCTCTATTCCCACTTTGCTGAGTGTTTTTATCATAAATGGGTGCTGCACATTATCAAAAGCTTTTCCCGCATCTATTGATATGATCATGTGATTTTTGTCTTCACTTTTGTTTATGTGATGTATTACATTTACTGATTTGCAAATGTTGAACCATCCTTGCATCCCTGGGATGAATCCCACTTGGTCATGGTGTATGATCTTTTTAATGTATTGTTGGATGTGGTTTGCCAATATTTTGTTGAGGATTTTAGCATCTACGTTCAGCAGCAATATGGGCCTGAAGTTTTCTTTCTTTGTTATGTCTTTATCTGGTTTGGGGATTAGAATGATGCTGGCTTCATAAAAAGAGTTTGGGAGTCTTCCATCATTTTGGATTTTTTTGAAAAATCTGTGAAGGATAGGGGTTAGCTTTTCCTTAAGTGCTTTGTAAAATTCTCCCGTGAAACCATCTGGTCCAGGATTTTTGTGTGTCGGGAGTTTTTTAATTACTGCTTCAATTTCATCTGCTGTTATTGGTCTGTTCAGGCTTTCTGCTTCTTCTTCATTGAAGTTTGGGAGATTATATTTTTCTAGAAACTTGTCCATTTCATCTAGGTTTTCAAGTTTCTTGGCATATAGTAATTTCTTCATAGTAATTTCTTACAATCCTTTGTATTTCTGTGGTGTCAGTGGTAATCTTTCCTTTTTCATTTCTGATTGTGTTTATTTGGGTCCTCTCTCTTTTTTTCTTGAGGAGCCTGCTTAAAGGCTTGTCAATTTTATTTATCTTTTCAAAGAACCAGCTTCTGGATTCATTGATGCTTAGAATTGTGCTTTTTGTCTCTATGTCATTTAATTCTGCTCTGATCTTGGTTATTTCCTTCCTTCTACTTGCTCTGGGCTCTCTTTGTTGTTGTTCCTCAAGTTCTTATAGGCATAGGGTTAAGTTGTTTGTTTGAAATGTTTCTATCTTTTTTAGGTAGGCCTGTATCACTATGAACTTCCCTCTGAGGACTCCCTTCACTGTGTCTCATAAGTTTTGGGTCATTGTGCATTCATTTTCATTTGTTTCCAGAAACTTTTTGATTTCCTCCCTAATTTCATTCTTGACCCATTCATTATTTAATAGCATGCTATTCAATCTCCATGACTTTGAGTGTTTTGGGTTTTTCCCCTTGGGGTTGGTTTCTAGTTTCAGTCCCTTTTGGTCAGAGAAAATGCTTGTTATGATTTCCATTTTCTTGAATTTGTTGAGGCTTGTTTTGTGTCCAGTCATGTGGTCTATCTTTGAAAATGCTCCATGTGCATTCGAAAAGAATGTGTATTTAGTTTCTTTGGGATGAAGGGCTCTATATATATCAGTTAAGTCCATTTCATCTAGAGTGTTGTTCAATGCCACAATATGTTTGTTGATATTTTGTTTGGAAGATCTGTCCAGTTTTGACAGTGGGGTGTTAAAATTCCCTGCTATAATATCTCTATGTGTTGCTGTCAATATCTTTCTTGAAGTCCTCTAAGATTATCTTTATGTATTTGGGTGCTCCTATGTTAGGTGCATACACATTTACAATGTTTATATCTTTTTGGTGGATTGTTCCCTTGAGTATTATGAAGTTACCTTCTGGGTCTCTCTTTATGGCTCATCTTTTGAAGTCTATTTTGTCTGATATGAGTATTGCTACCCCGGCTTTTTTCCCCTGTCCATTTGCTTGGAAAATTTGTTTCCAGCCCTTCACTTTGAGTCTGTGCAAGTCTTTTGTCCTGAGGTGGATCTCTTGTAGGCAGCATATGTGTGGGTCATGCTTTCTTATCCATTCAGCTATTCTATGTCTTTTGATTGGAGCATTTAATCCATTTATGTTTAAGGTTATTATTGATAGATACTTATTCATTGCCATTTTTGTACCTGTGTTCCTCTCCCTCTCTTTCTCCTTTCCTTCCTTTCCTTAAAGCAGGCCCTTTAGTATCTCTTGCAGAGCTGGTTTGGTAGAGGTGTATTCTTTTAGACTTCTTTTGTCTGAGAAGCTGTTTATTTGGCCTTCTATCTTGATTGAAAGCCTTGCTGGGTAAAGTAGTCTTGGTTGCAGGCCTTTGGTTTTCATTACTTGGAATATTTATTGCCATTCTCTTCTGGCTTGGAGTGTTTCCATCGAGAAGTCAGCTGCTAACCTTATCAGAGCTCCCTTGTATGTTACTTCCTTTTTTTCCCTTGTTGCCTTTAAGATTCTCTCTTTGTCTTGGAATTTTGCCACTTTAATGATGATGTGTCTTGAAGTAGGCCTCTTTGGGTTCCTCTTGATTGGGACTCTCTGTGTTTCCTGGAATTGTGTGACTTTTTCTCTCATCAAATTAGGGAAGTTTTCCGTAATTACCTTTTCAAATAGGTTTTCTACCCCTTGCTCTTCTTCCTCTCCTTCTGGTATCCCTATTATATGGGTATTATTACACTTCATATTGTCTTGCATTTCTCTTAATCCCTCTTCATTCTTTCTGAGCCTCTTTTCCTTTTCTCGCTCTTTCTGGATGTTTTTTTTTTTTTTCTACTTTGTCCTCCAACTCACTGATCCAGTCTTCTGTTTCATCAATTCTGCTTTTCATTCCTTCCACTGTGTTCTTCAGTTCAGAAATTGTATTCTTCATTTCCTCTTGGCCCTTGATAGTTTCTATTTCTTTTTTCATGTTGATATAATTTGCAGTGAGTTCATCGTTGCTTCCCTGTAGTTTCTGGTAGCTCATTGAGAGCTCATGGAGCTTCCTGACAACCATTGCTTTGAACTCAATATCTGATAGTTGAGTTGACTCTGTTTCATTTAGCATTCTTTCTGGTGCTTCCTCCTTTCCTTTCATTTGGGGATTGTTTCTTTGTCTTCCAATTGTTTGTGAGGCTCTTCTTGTTAGCCTCAGCTTCTTAAATTGATCTGTTTTGGCTCCCTGGGTTTATGGTGTGAATTTCTGTGGTAGAATACCTGTGAGATTCAGTGGTGCTGTCTCCTTCAAGTGCCCTATAGTTCAGCGCTTCCACTGTCTCAGCTGTTGAAATGCCCCCTCCTTGGGACTAACTTTGTTTTTTTCACAGTTCCAGGTTTTTTTTTTCCCCCTCACTCATGGGTATTTAAAAAGAGAAAAGAGGAAGAAAAAAATAAAAAGAGAAGAAGGAAAAGCAGAAAGAAAAAGAAAAGAAAACAAAAGAGGAAGGAAGAGGAGATAAAATTGGAAAAAAAGGAAGAAGGAATAAAACAAGAAAGAAGTAATGAGAAGCAAAGGAAGTTGAGGGGTAAAAGAAGATAAAACTAATGAAAAAATAATAAAAAATTAAAAAACAAAAATAAAAACAAAACAAAACAATAAAAAAAAACCAAAAAACCCCCCCAACTCTTGCGGTTTTTCAATCTTGCCAATCCGTTTTTTCTGGTGTTGCTGGCTGCAATGGCCTAGGGGTGACGGTATCACTTTTCTCCCTGCTCAGCACTCAGTTATCTTTGGGCTACTGTCCTCAGAGCTAGCCCAGGGCCTCTCTGCACAGGGGTCAGGTGTATGTTCTGAGCCTCCTGGGGAGTGCGCACTTTCCTGAGTTTATGGGTGTGAGCTTGGATCTCCTACGTGGCATGCGCCTACCCTGGTCTCATGCAGGCACCTATGATCTCGCAGCCATCTGCAGTCACGCATGGGCGCTGATTGTGGCGCAGCCATCCCTGATGGTGCACAGGCGCCAATCCATAGTCGCGCAGCGGTCCTTGTTGGCGTGTGGGCACTGATAGTGCGCGAGCTCCAGTGTGCAGTCCTCTCAGGGCTATGTGTGCTCATATCCACAGCTTGTTTGCCTCTGAGACCTTAACTCTTCTCTGTGAGATTTCAAGCAACCAGGTTTATCCCAGTGTGGCTGAAACCTTGTTTGGCTGGGGAGGGAGCAGTTGATCCGGCTCCCTCCCTAGAGTCCTGTGGCGAGCCTGGTGAGCGCTGGGCCTGGGGCCTCAGCGGCCCTGGTCTCCGCGCTGCTCCCTGGCTCTTATTGTTCTGAAGTACTCTCCTTACCATCTGTTTTTTCAATGTCCACTACAACTTTTGATCTCCTGTTTTCAAATATGCTGTGTTTCCGATGGCTGTTTGCTCTGTTCCACTGTAGAGTGACCAGGTTTTTCTCCCGGGTGTCAGGGGAAGTGGAATGTGCTCCCTCCCACTGCATCACCATCTGCCTTCTAACTGTCCAATAAAATCTTTTGCCCACTGTTATTTAATTTCCCCCTCATAACCGACAAGTATGATTTAATTTATCTGTTCATCAATATTTGTTGAGCACTAATAATATACCAGGCCTTGTCTTAGACATGGGGGATACAGGTAAGCCAACAAAACAAATATCTCATGGAACTTCCTTGTGTTACAGTATCATGAATAAAGGATGACAAATTAGCCCAGGTAGTTTCAGCATAGTTTATTAGAAACAACTCAATTTTATGTTAACACCATATAAAGATAAATGTTAATGTATGAAGTATAGACTTTCATCCGCAGCCTAACTAATACTTTTATTCTCAGTTTATAACTGATTGGAAAATATTTTCCAGCTCCTAGCCTTGTCTACATAATAAGATATTCTGGCTGGCTTAGTACATATGGCTATGGTTTTTAATGGGCTTCATAATATTTCATTGAGTTATTATCTAACCTATTCCACATTGTCTTATTATTGGACAAATTCTACCTAAATACCCCATCACTCTCACTCATACACACAGATATTTTGGCTTTTAGTCATAGATTATGACTATATTATATAATGTTATTTAACCCCATCCTATCCCTTGTAAGCCCATTCAAAAGCAAATCCTGTTTTGAATGTTGTGTCTATTAGTCAAATATAATTTTTTTAAAAATTATCACATATTGTGCCTAAATTGTATGGTGGTTGATTGTACTTACTTTTAAATTTTATTGAAAAATATTATTCCATATATTGCCACCTGGAACTTACTTTTTTGACTCAACACAATGTTGTAAAGATTCATTCATGCTGTTGTATATGACTGTCATTTACCCATTTTTTTATTGCTCTGTGATATTTTATTTTATTTTTAAATTTTAATTGTTGTTCAAGTACAGTTTTCTGTCTTTTACTCCCATCCCAGTCCACCCCCCAGCCCTCCCCACCTCTCTCCCATTTCCACTCCCCCTAGTTTTGTCCATGTGTCCTTTATACTTGTTCCTGTAAACCCTTCCCCTTTTTCCCCTGAAATTCCCTTCCCTCTCCTCTCTGGTGACTGTCAGCCTGTTCTCAATTTCAGTGTCTTTGGTTATATTTTGCTTGTTTGTTTTGTTGTTTAGGTTCCTGTTAAAGGTGAGATCATATGGTATTTGTCTTTTACAGCCTGGCTTATTTTGCTTAGCATAATGCTCTCCAGTTCCATCCATGCTGTTGCAAAGGGTAGGAGCTCCTTCTTTCTTTCTGCTGCATAGAATCCCATTGTGTAAATGTACTATAGTTTTTTGATTCATTCATCTACTGATAGGCACCTAGGTTGCTTCCAATACTTGGCTATTGTAAATTGTGCTGCTATGAACATTGGGGTGCATAGGTTCTTTTGGACTGGTGTTTCAAGGTTCTTATGATATAATCCTAGCAGTGGAATTGCTGGGCCAAAAGGCAGATCCATTTTTAGTTTTCTTAGAAAATTCCACACTGTTTTCCATAGTGGTTATACCAGTCTTCTGTGATATTTTATTATATGATTATACTACAATTTATTTATCTATTCTCTTGGCTATGGCCATTTATATTATTCATAATTTTTGCTGTTATGAATAGTTTACATACCTCCTGGGTAGATGTGCTAGTATTTTTGCATGTGTAGTGGGATAGATAGATAGATATCTAGGAGAAAAAAATTGCAGGGCACGAAAATGTTCATTTTTAAAAATGTAATGGTAAAGTGGTGGACAGTGATGGTACCAATTTTTACTCTGACCAGCAATATATAAAACCTTACATTGCTTTACAGTCTGTATAACACTTGGTAAAGACAGACCTCTTAATTGTTGCTAATTGATTAGGTATAAAATAGTTATCTGATTCTAGTCTTCATTTGCATTTCCTAATTTCTAGAGGGGCTGAGAATCTTTTTCTAGTCACTTCTTTCATGATTTGTAATATGCCTGTTTGCTCATTTTCTATAACTTTCTGTTTTTTCTTACTGATTTATAGGCATTCTTTATATGCCCTTATATAAAGTTTAGATCCTTTGTGAAGTATGTGTTCTTGATTCTTTTCAATTACATGTGTGACAAGTATCTTCTCCTAGATTATAGCTTTCATTAATTTTACATTCCTTAAGGTGTCTTTTGATAATGTTTTAAAATTTTTATTTAATTCTATTTTTAATCATTTTAATGGTTAGTGCTTGAAGTCTCTTCTTTAAGCCCTTCCCTACCCCACAGTTTGGGAAAATAGTTGCCTTTATTTTATTACATGTTAATACTTTGTTGATGTAAAGAACTTAGTCTATGAAATTTTTTTTGTGTAATGCATATGATAGAAGTACATTTTAGTGTTTTTTTTTTTTAATAATCAATGTTTCTAGGTCCACTTGCCGGACAGTCTCTTCTCTTCACAATAATCTATTATGCTACCTTGACATACCTCTATGTTCCACTTATCTGTGAAACTCTTTGTGTGCTCTCTCTTTTTATGATGCCTTTTCAGTTGTATTTATCTGAGCAGTGAGTTCGCAGGTGTGTATTACAGTTGATGCTTGGACAACACTGGGTTTAGAGGCCCTGACCCCTGTGACTGGAAATCCACACACAATGTTTAACTCCTCCAAGACAGCTGTCAATAGCCTACTGTTGACAGAAGCCTTACTAATAATACACTTGATTGATGCATATTTTGTATGTTATATGTATTACACACTGTATTCTTACAAGAAATTAAGCTAAAGAAAAGAAAATGTTTTTAAGGAAATCATAAAGAAGAGAATAAATTTATAATACTATATGTATTTATTGAAAAAATTTTAGATATAAGTAGGTCTGTACACTTCAAACCCATGTTGTTCAATGGTCAGTGTGTATCATTAACGTTTATTAAAGGAAATATGATACACTAAATTATAGAGTTACACACAGACAAATGATGGAAGTGTCTCATGAATTAAAAATTATGATTAATCCAAATCTGTGAACCTGATGTCCATAAAATAGATGAAGAAAATAAATCAATGGTGCTATAAAAAGCAATATTATACATGTTTCTCTTTTATTTATTTCCTAAGGACAAGTTCCCAGCAGAGAGATGACTGAGCCGGTGGGCACAAAAGATTTTGAGAAGTTTTAAGTATACAACTTAAATGATTTCCAAAGCGATCATACACATAGACTTTGTGGCAAAGGGTCTAGTGGTTTAATTCATAGCATTTGGCCTCCAAGGTCTTCTCTTCTGCCACATCCCTTGCTATGTCACCACAGTACTGATCTTTGTCTTAATACCACTAGGAGACAGTGTATTTCCTCTTCACATCCTGTCAATACCTACTAAAGCAGCAGACACTGCAGCTACTAGTTGGCCAGGCTAAAAGTAACAGACCATTTCTGTGCCTCACCCTGGGCCCCGTTTTTCACTTTTATTAGTGACATGTATATTCTGCTAGGATGCTCTTTCCCCAGACACAGTCAAAGCTTGCACTTTCACTTCCATTACTTACATCTTCACTCAGATGTCACCTTAAATTTAGGTCTTGAAAGACCTTACTTTATTTAAAATGGCAACCCACTCTCACATTTTATTCTCCCTTTCTCCCTTCCCTGTTTTATTTGTTCTATCTCACTTATCACCATTTGTCTGTCTTTCTTCCACCAGAGTCTGGAACTTAGATCTGTTGTTTATTCACAGCTGCCTGCCCTGCTCCAACATCAGTGTTTTAAACATGGAAGATGCTTTGTAAATATTTGTTCATTTCATTATGAGTAAAACACATAGGAGTTACTCAATATACATGTTGGATGAATGATGAGGCCCAGGGGACTAAAAGGGAGTCACAGTTATACTTACAGGTTTCAATGTCTCTCCCACTGGAGGTCCAGGAGTAGTTGAAGCCTTGGGCAGTCACATGGGAATTGCTAGCTGTAAGACAAAATTTCCAGAATACAAACTTTTTATAAAGCTGTGATTTAACTTTGCTTTGATGTGCTGAATTTTTAATCTATGTGACTTTGGGGACATCTGAAAATTGAAAATATGCTTCCCTACGCAGGAATGCTAGCTGGCGTACTGAGCAAAAGCTCTGCAGCTATGTTTAATGGCAACTTCTTATGATTTGCTCTCTTTTTCTGTTCTTGTCACCAACTCAGATCACAGGGACTACTGCCAAGATTACTTGACAGTACTTAAATATTACCTTAAAAATCCCATGACAAATAAAAGGTACAGTATAATAACAGATCACCAACCCTTAGTTTTAAGATTATAGTTATTGTCACATCAATATATAGTAATCAGATTATAAATTACAAGTAACTCAAACCCAAAATACCAACATCAAATGAGAAATACAGCCTTCTGCCCAAACCTCAGCACTATTCATGCCTGCAGCAAAACTTGTGAGCCTGTAGTCTCTTCTAAATTATTTCAGGAAAGCCTTGCTGTACTCACTTTGAGGCTTGTTGTTTGGCGTTGATGCGCTCACATCTACGAGGGCATTTGAAGATGTAGCTGGATATCCTATTTTGAAAACAAATTTTCCAAGTTGTTGTAGATATTTACATACATTTAACTCTGCCACTACTATTAACAAGGGTGGCATGCAGAGCATGGGATATTTCAGCTGGAAAGAATCTTAGTGCATGCAAGATATTCACTTTATCTCATTAGTTATGAGATTGAGTCCAAAAGGTACATGCTTCTGAGCACATACTGAATATTCAACATCATTTATTTGATAGTAACCCAGTTTTCCTAACTAAAGCCAAGACATTACATTCATACTTTCCAAACACATTCTTACAGTGTCTACTGTGTGCCAGACTCCAGTCCCCAGGCAAATAACGGTAAAGATAAGGTTCTCACCCCCATGGAATTTATCTTATTGCAAATTTCACAACTGTCTATAATATTTTAACATTATAATATTTTAACATGCTATATATGGTTTTGTATTTACATCAATTCTTAGCTTTCGGAGTCATCTCTGTCATTATAATTCATCATTTCTCATTCTCCTGCTCCCTCTCTTCCCCTTAAAAAAAAAGACTAGTTCATATTCATTTGAAAATATCTCTAAGGATGAAGCAAATTAAAGAAGAAAAATACCCAATCACACTCCACTGAAAACATGTTATGTCTCTTGGGAAGATACATTTTCAATGTATTATATTTATGTGTATTTCTCCTTGTTCCGAAACATACTTTAGGTGGTTTTCATAAATGTGCAATGCAAGAAGATAAAATAAGTGAAGAGAAAGGAAAAATATGGACAAGGAAAATACAGTTGGTAAAGGTATGTTTAGTTCCCTTGAAATCTGAGTGGGATAGCATACAAAATGTACTCTTAGTAGCTGGATGCCCCACATTTAGTCAGAGCTTTCTAGTAACAATGCTAAGAAATAAAAAGTATATGTTATGCCACTGATGAACATCATAAGATAAAAAACAGTCAATTTTCAAGAGAAACAAAGCTATTTCTTTTATTGTGATTAAAAATAAATTTCTCTCCAGGCTTTATAAAAAGGATACTGAACAGTGTATATAATTCTCAGCAATATCCTTATGTTCTGACAGCCAGCATGCTCATTCACCCCTGAGTTTTAGATGGCAGTGAACATTATCCCAGCTTTCCAGGTAGCTGAATTCTGAGAAAAGGGATGCCCTAAATGGAAAATATAGGTAATCAGCTTGCGGGGGAGGGTTGGCTGGGATGGGAGTAAAAGACAGAAAACTGTACTTGAACAACAATTAAATAAAAAAGAAAAAAAGAATATATAGGTAATCAAATCTCTGAAAAAAATTTGTATGATAAGAAATGGGCATTATGGTTTATGTATCTATTAAGGAGTTCACATATAGAGATGATCAACCACTTTTTTTGCAATTCAGCTTACCAATGAACAGTGAAGATATGTGTGTGTGTGTGTGTGTTTACAGTGTACCTCAGCTCCATGAATGTCATCACATATGGAGAGAAGTGTTAGAAGCTGCCTCAGCTCAGATCATGTTATGAGAAACTAAAATGGGTGGAAAATATTTTAAAGATAGGATGAAAATAGATTTATGTATCTAACAAATACTTATTGAGTGCATAGGGGATGAAGTAAAAAGAAACAAAATTTCCTCTGCCCTCACCAAACATAATTTAGTGAGAATAAAGTCAATGTGGCTGCCAGGGTCCAGCCTCGGCAGGTCTCAGGGTCCCCGAAGGATGAACGGCTCGGTGAACGAAGAAACGGAGACAGACACCCAAACGGAGACAGACACTCGGTGGAGTGCTGGAGGACAGCCAGACCTCTTGGATCTGACTGGCTCTCTGGTTGAAATTTTTCATTTTTATGGGGAACGGTTACATAAAGTCAGGGGGAAAAGGTGCAGGGTGTAATCATCAAGGCTGAATGAATCAATACAGAAGTAACTAGGAAAAGTACAGTACATTTCAGATACATTTCAGATAGTAATCACACTAAACAGAAAGGTTATTTTGACCAAGAGGGTCATCAATCAGATAGCCAACAAAGCTATTCAGGCACAAACTTTCAGGTGTCTATAGTAACTAGATGTTTATTAAAGTTCTATGGTCTAAATTAAAAGGGTGTAAGAGGTGATTTATAGGTTATATAAAAATCAGCTATTATTCTTTAAGGTTAGATTGTCTAAATTAAATGATTGGTTTCTACCTATATCTTGGGGGGGGGTGATTCTTTGTATTTTTTCTATGTATTAAGATTATTGTTTTTAATTAGAACTCCTTGCTTCTTTAACCACCTGGTCTCTTTAATAAACATTCCTGTCCAGGGTATGGGAGGGGTAGTGACTCTAATAAATCTTGAGCCTTTAAGTGGTGACTCCTAGCAACAGCTTCTTCCAGAGTTCTGGCAGCTGGTCTGCCTGTTGTTTAATTCTGTCCCTAACTTGCCAGGTGGGGGAAGTAGGCAGCATTAGGGTTGCTAAGGACTTCTGTTTTGTGGTCAGCAAGTCACTCCGCGCAAAACCATAGGAACTGTGCAATCTTTTAGTAACAAAATACCAGTATTCAAAAATCCCACCACCAACTATTAGCAAAAGCAAGCATGTAGGGAGAGATGGACAGGAGATCCAGCCAGTATAGCATCTGCTGTACAGATGCGTCTCATGTGTCCTGTGTACTGTGTCAAGGGTCGGCTGTTGGTCAGCTCCCGACATGTGGCAGACTACTGGCTGATCACCAGAGCCAGTCCTCCTCTGTCTGGCACAGATGAAGTGAAGTTCAATGCCTAGTCTCCTCTGTGTCTAGGTGTGGACATGTATTGAGTCCTAGTCAATGGACTGTGAGTAGGAATGATGACTGTCATTTCAAGGTCTGGCATATAACGCCTCCTGCATATGATCCTCCATGATCTTTCCTCATGTATCATCCAGTTCGTACAATGTGGGGAGACTTAGAAGTCACAACTTAAAGGTGACAGAGCTGCCAGCAGCCTGGGTTCTTGAATGACTGTGGAGCAGGGCACCTAGCCCTGGCCCCTCATGAGCTCTTTCCTCAACTTATACTATATCACTACGAAATCAAGTGTAAATGAACAAAATAAAAATTTGGAATTTGTTGTTACTGCAGTTTGTATCCCTTCGCAAACAGTAAAACCGTGATTGCAGTTCGAGGTGGTGAGTGTGGTCTGTGGTAGAGAAAATACATTGTACCGTGGGATTCCAGAGATGGGAAACTTACTTAGGAAGTGGGAGCTCAAGGAGGTTTTCTCAAAACATGACAGAGCAACCAGGCCTGAAGGATGACAGAAACTAGTAAGACAAGTTGGGAGTTGGGGGAAGAAAGAGGAGAAGCAAGGAGAAGAATGTTCTAAGCAGTGTGAACAGAAAAGGTAGGAGAAAACCGAAGTCAATTAAAAATATTGCTAACACTTTGTGCACAGTGAAGAGATGCAGGTGGAGAAGTAAGCATGAGCTACATAGCAATGGCCCCACGGGATAAATGACATTCAACTGGAACTTAAAAGGTGCTCTCACCTAAGGGCAAGCCAGTGGTGGCCTGAGCTAGATAGTGAAGGCTGTAGGGATGAAGAGAAGGGAACAGGTTTAAAACATTGACTCAGCATGGCTTGGTTAATGTTTGGGTATAGGAAATAAAAAAGAGAGAGAAGTCAAAATAACTCTGAGATTTCTGTCTCAAGCAGCTATTTGGATCATGCTATTATTAACTGAGAAAATCAACAGAGAAGGAGTTTTAGAAGTGGCCAGAAGCATGAAGATGAATTAAATTTTGGGCTGATTGATTCTGAGTGCAGATGAGACATTGAATTCCAGAAGAGGGTTGACCATGTGAGTTTGAATTGTAGCTATGAAACTAGGATGTAAATAGATATTTGTGAGACACCAACATGTACACAAAAACTGGAGTAGCTGTGAATACCAGGGAGGGTGAGTCCAGGGAGAAAAGTGGACCTAAGAAGAAACAATGAAGAATGCTTTCATATAATGGACTGGCAGAGAGAAGAAGATTGAAAAGGAGGAGCCAGAAAGGCAGAAAGAAAGTATATGGTGTTACAGAAGCCAAGGGGACTGAGGGCTTCCAGAAGCAGGGCAAGTCAGTATAACTCAGCAAATATTTGTTAGTGAACCCCCTGTGTCAGTTGCTGGGTCAGTGGTGTCAAACACTGCTGAGAAGACAGATTTCCATATGGCTCTTGACTGCTAGAAAGCCCTTGCATTAGACCCATTGACTTATATCCAGAGTCTAGGAAACAGAATTGCAAAGCGCTTGAAGACTTGCAAAAACATTGTAGATTATCTATTAAAAGCTTGAATTCCAGAGCAAGTCTCCTTGGGGTGAATTCTGGCTTAGTTCCAAGTTAGATGCATGATTTTGGGAAAGCCTATCAATTTTTCTCTTTTCCTGTAATTCCTCACTTGTAAAATAGTACTTTTTTAGTAGGGTGATTGCAAAAATTGAGTCATTCCTATCACGTTATTAGAAGAGTGCCTCGCATGAAGTGTTAAAAAGTGATCTTAGAAACTATAAAATAGGGCATCTACAGTTAGTTCAGGTGTTGAAAATATAAGCATATCCTACCAATGGAGACTGGAATCTCCTGATGAGTTTTACAATCTCCTGACTTCCCTTGGTCTCTCCAGGAGGCTGATTCAAGGTAACTAATCTCTCCTTCCCTAGGCTGACCCAAGTTAAGAACTACATTCCAAAAGGCAGCACCAGAAATGGGTAATTGGCAGGGGCCAAGAGAGTGGCAGTTTTCTGGGATATGAGCTTTATGATGGGGAAGTAATTTTTACTGGCAGGGTCACCTACATCTCCTTCTCTTTCACTTCTCTGAGCCACCAGTAGTTCAGATTCTTGTGTAGTAATTGTGACTTCTAGCTCACTGCCTCCCACCACTCATCAAAGAGGAGGGCCCAGGCAGTCTCTGTATCAAAAGTAGCTATGCTTCTCTTTTGGCAACTGGTTGGTTGTTACTTCGTGAACCTATGTATCACAGAATCAATCTGAAATTTTTCTTTCATTGAGATGACTTTATCTTTGTGCCTCTGTAGCAATTTCTTCAGTTACCTATTTAAAAATTTTATGTTGTTGTGTTTTTTTTAAAGTTATCTCATATCCTTTTTGGAGTAAGGCAAGGTAAAAATGCATAGCAGCAAATAACTAGCCATAAATAATAATTAGATACTGTGAATTACTGGGAGATATGATGTAGCCCTCCTAATTGATAGAGGAAGAAAGAATGAAACAGAGAGGGGAGAGGAAAGGGGACCGAGAAGACTGTATTCATGTTTTCAACAATTTTCAGAAGGATGAAGAAAATGATCTCTTTAGCCTGGGACCATGTTCCTCATGTTAGGCTTTCACTGATAGTCCACAGTCTCTTATCTCCCCTGCCATGTACCAGCATCAATCACTCATTCATTCATTCCTCCCTGTCCTCCTCCCTCCTATACTGAGAACTGACCTCCAGGGAAGTCACTGAGGGACTTGTAAGAGAAAAGAGAAAGGAGTTGTTTTAACAGTAGTGATGCAGTACTAATGGTGACAAAAATGACAAAGAAATAGAACTAGAAGTAATCATCAGAGAACATTATATTTATTTGTAAGCTATACTACTGTTACCTAGAAGTCTCAGATTACTAAGCAATTGCCAGACACCTTTTAAATACCTCTTACTTAAGAGCAACGGACATTTTTCCTAGCAAGTCCAATTCCCTGCACAGAGTGGCACTGATTAGGTCCATATAATTTAATTCTAGCCATATCACTAGAACCCTGATGAAGTATGATAACTTTACTAGGAATTTCATTTGCATTAAAATGGCTAATTAAATGTTCTTTCTTCGAGGTCAGAGAATAATGTGAAAAAAACTGTGGGTTTACTGCCAAAGGAGGAGAATTCATTGGGTTCCACACAGCATGTGTCGCTTGCCGACAATGTGGGAGGAGGAACAGGTATGTGAGGCTGTGACCTTCCTGTCACTGCTCTCTTGCCTGCTTTAGACATCAGTGCTGCTCTATGCTTCTCCCACATGCAGCCTTGTGGAGCTTGCTGAGGGCTGAATAGTGCCAGCAAGCTTCTGGGAACAAAAGGACCAATGACACTCTATCACTGTCCTGAGAAAGTGGAAGGTAATTTCAGTCTTATTGGTCTCCAGCTGAATTTTCCTTGGATCTTGTCCTGAGGGTCTGAACCAGGTTGCACAGGTTATTGAAAGAGTGATCCCTTTACTATGGGACCTTGTTCATCATGTAGCAGGCAGAGTTGAAGCCATTCAGAGAACTATCTAGGTTCCTAGATAAGTTAAATCCCACTCATTCCCCTTGGCTCGACACCGTAGTTTCAGGTTAAGGCCACTTGGACTGATATGGGCAAGCAGACCTCTAACGATGTCTACATTGCTACCTTTCCCTGGTCACTTCATGCATTCTTTCATTTATTCACCTGGCGTTCAGGAGACTCTATCTTTCCAGCATCGTGCTTCACACGGGTGGTACAATGATCAGCTTCCCTGGGGTTTAAGTTTATGGAGGATTCATCAACCAGAGAATTAATAAATCAATTCAAATATTAAAACACATGAAAAAGGAAAGGCTGAGTCCGAGTCCCAGAAAAGCTCTCCTGGGGGAGTAGCAGAAGAATTGGGGCAGGAGGGGAAGATGGTGAGAGTTCTCAGACAGAAGATAAATGTGTGGCACCTTTCCATTCCTGGCCGGTTACTACAAGTCCTCAAGGAGTGTTTGTTCTGAGTGTTAAACTGATGTGTGTGTGAAATTGTGGCACATTGCATGTCTCAATATACACCTACAGCCTCAGTGGGACAGCTCTCTCACTGTGGCACGTGGGTGCCGGAACGCTGTTTATCCCACAGCGCTTTGCGGCTGCTGCGGTTGTGCTTAAACACAACCCCTTCCTAGAGCCCGACCAGGAGCTTCTGGACCTATAAGAGGACATATCTGACTGTCTCTGGTCACTAAGTACAGCACTTTTTAAAAATTGTATTTGTATTCCTTCTAGCTAAGTCTTTAAAAGACTTATGCTAATTATGATGAAAAAGATAGAGAACATAGATATGATTTTTTAAAAAAGAGCACTTGAAGAGTTTTAGAAGCAAAATCTGAAGGTATAATAGAAGGAAATAGTGATGAGCTAAAGACTTATAATTTTATATAAATTTAAAATATTAGCCAATTTATACAAAGAAAGTAGTCATTTATATGTAAAGGCAACACAATAGCATCCTCATATAAATGAGAAATCAGAAGATATACTTTTGTGGAAAAATTCACCTAATTAAATACTCCAATCAAAAGAAAATCACCAGGTATGGAATTATCATAAAGAGACCAGCAGTAAATACTGAAATAGATAAAAATAAATTTATATTGATCACAATATCAACGTTAAGTTTATTCTTCACAAGGCAGCAAAGCCGCTTCAATATTCAATAGTTGGTTCTATATTATAACTTAGCATGTACATAAGTAATGTGCTAAACTCAGTGACAGGGTTGTTTGTTGCTAGTTATTTCTTCTTCAGTTTGAATGTTTATTATTGTTAAATCTTACTGGTGTCCAAAGATACAGTAAAACAAGTTGTTTCCAGGAAGGGAGTTTAGAGGAAAATACTTTGTACAAAATATCTTCTTTATATTATTTCATAAACTACCATGAGATTAGATGAGAAGGCTTAAAACCTTCCTAGCCCATTTCTATTTCTGTACTCTTTAAAAATATTCTCACTAAAATTAAAAATTAACCATCCATATTATCACTGGAAATTCCATTAAGTCAAAAGACACCTCTAGTCAGTTCTGGGTTGAACAGAAAAGACAGAAACATGTTCTGTAAGAGCCAGTTCTAGTTGGTTCCTCAGGATGTCGTGAAACCGAACCAAATGTCTCAACCCAGACTTCTGCCACCTTCCCAGTGGCCGTTCCGTCCACTGCTGGAGAAGAGAAAGGCAGGAAAATGCATGGTGGGTTAACTGGGGGGATATATTAAAATACCTTCCAAGCAATTTAAATTTTAAAGATCACTCATTAGGGAACTATTGTGTGCCCAATAAAAGAGACTGGTGAGCAAGTGTGATGTAAGGTAAGTGGAGAATAAAGAATAAATGGTAATAAAAATAAAAGAAATGTTGATTTGGTCATTGTTTCCTCCTTCATGCAATTAAAAAGTACAAATTACAGGTAGATTTATTTGAGATAAATATTGTTTGCTAGGCTCTTCTTTTGGTCAGGGCATGCCTTCTCATGTGGTCCTTTGCTTTGTAGTTGCTTTTTTTGCATTTTCACATTTGATGCTCACAATAACTATATTAACTAGATAAAATATTATTCCTGTTTTTTAAGATAAGAAAGCAGTATTAGAGAAGTAAAATGACTTGCCCCAAGTTACAGAGCCAGTAGGTGACAGAGAACTGAACCCAAGAACTGAACCCAAGGCTATCTGGCACCAAAGACCATATTCATCCTACTCTGGTTGTCCTGTAGAGTGTTGTTAGCTTTAGTACAGCCTACATCAGCAGAACCAGGGCTGAGCCATGAAGGAGCTCAGTCATGGTCCCTAGCGCACAACCACCCATAAGAGAAGGCCTTTGATAGCTGCTGCCTCTGCCTCTCCCACCATCACCTCTCAGCTTCCTGTCATAAGACTACCCAACCTTAATGCTCTGAGCTGGTGCTTTTTGGGGGAGGGGCTTCCTCGGCTGCCATGAAACCCTTCCTTTGTTAATATCTTCCTCCCTTGTACTTAAAGAATATTCTTCAGTCTTCCCTCCAAATTTATTGAGTTGTTAATATGTATTGATAATCACAGTTCTAAGTGTGAAATATACTTCAGCACGAAAATCAGATACATACACACACACACACAAACAACCTTGCCTTCATGGGATTTACTTTTTTCTGGGAACAAACCAGACAAGAAATGATACAGGATGTTAAAAAGATGCTATAGAAAGGGGACAAGAAGTGGGATAGAGGGAGCTGCAGATTTAAATAGAATTATCTTGGACTCAGATCAAGAACATGACATTTGAACAAGTAATTAGAAGAAGGTGAAGTATGGGACATGTGGACTTCTGGGGGAAGACTTTTCCAGGCAGAGGGAATCGGTAAAAGGGCCCTGAGGTGGGAGAAACCTTGGCATGTTGGAGGAACAGTAAGGAGGCCAATTTGGGTGAAGTAAAATGAGAAAAGGTAGAGAATAGTGCAGTGGGGTTATAAGATGTTAATTGGATATAACATGTGGCCTTTCATGCTAATTGTAGATACCCACCCTTCTTCACCACCACTTTCCTTCTCTACCCATGTGACCAAGATTCTGGTGGGTTTTATTTACATCAGAATCCATCTCAAGTAGACACATACTTCTAGGACTAGATTGTTTGTTTTTATTAAAACACACATATAACCTAGACAGACTGGGTAGTTAATCAACCACTCTAATTTCCTACCTTGAGTTCTAAAAGGGATTTAAGGGGACTAAGAACAAAATGCAACATTTGACACTTATGATAAACCAGGTACTGTATTAGGTGGTTTGCAGGTCTAGTCTCTTCTGTCGATTTTAATAACCCGTTGAGAAAGGAACTACCCATACAAACATTCTTCCTTTTCTTCTTTCTCTCGTCTTCCCCATTTCCTTCAGACAACCCCACTTTTAGCCATTCTTTAAAAACTATGTTTATTATTTGCCAGTCCATCATACTGCTGCCCAAAACTTCAGCTTTCTGTGGACATTTCAATGAGTAAAATATCACCTCATTATGTTTATTTCATTTGCACTACATTTATTTTATTTTCTAATTTTATTTTATTTTTAAATAAAATTGTATATATTTAGGTATACAACATGACAATATGAGGTATATATACATAGTGTAATGACTACTACATGCTAATTAACATATCATCTCTCCTCATATAGTTATCACTTGTGTGGGTATGTGATGAGGGCTCCTGAAATTTACTTAGCAAATTTCCAATATTCCATACAGTATTAGTAACTGTAGTTAATATGCATACATTCGGTCTCCAGACTTGTTGGTCCTGCATGACTCCAACTTTGCACCCTTTGACCAACACCTCCCCAATTCCCCCACCTCCTCATCCCTGATAACTACCATTCTACTCTGTTTCTGTGCATTTGACTTTTGTTTTAGATTCCACCTATGAGTGAGATCACGCCCTTTTTTCTTCTGTGTGTGGCTTATTTCATTTGCATAATGTGCCCCAGGTTCATCCATGTTGTTGCAAATGGCAGAATCTCCTTTTTTAAGAATGAATAATATTCTAATTATTTGTTTATATATGTGTGTGTGTATATATATATATCACAGAAATCCATATATATATGTATATGATTTCTTTATCTGTCAGTGGAAACAGATGGTGTTCATATCTTGGCTATTGTGAATAATGCTGCAATGAACATCAGAACATGGATATTTATTAGGGGTGACTAATATCAGTTTTTGTGCATATACCCAGAAGAGAGGTTGCTGAATCTTTAGTAGTTCTACATTTAGTTTTTTGAGAAACCTGAAAAACTGTTTTTTGTTATTTTTTCGTACTGTTTTCCACAGTGTCTGCACCAACTTACCTTCCCACCAACTGTGTACAAGGATGCTCTTTTTCCATATTCTCATCAACACTTGTTATGTTCTATTTTTTTAATAATAGCTACTCTAACAGGTGTGAGGTAGTATCTCCAGTAGTATCTTCTTGTGGTTTTGGTTTGCATTTCCCTGATGATCAGTAATGTTGAGCATCTTTCCATATACCTGCTGGCCATTTGTATGTCTTCTTTGGAAAAATGTCTATTCATGTCCTTTGCCCACATTTTAACAGGTTGTTTCTTATTTTACTGTTGGGTTTCATGATTTCTTTATACCTTTTGGATATTAATTCATTATCAGATATATGACTTGCAAATGTTTTCTCTCAATCCATGGGTTGCCTTACATTTTGTTTATTGTTTTCTTTGCTGTGCATTTTTTTTTATTTTGACATAGTATACTTTTTTATTTTTCCTTTTGTTGCCTGAGCTTTTGGTGTCATATCTAAGAAATCATTGTCTAGGCCAATGTCAAGAAATTTCCTCTATGCTATCTTCTAGGAGTTTTACAGTTTCAGGTCTATGTTTAAGTCTTTAATCTATTTTGAGGGTGTGTGTGTGTGTGTGTGCGTGTGTGAGTGTATATATGGTATAAGATAAGGGTGCAATTTCATTTATTTAGATGTGAATATCCAGTTTTCCAAGCACCATTTATTGAAGAAACTATCCTTTTCCATTGTGTACTCTTGGCACCCTTGTTGAAAATTAGTTGACCGTATATACTAGGGTTTATTTCTGGCCTCTCTATTCCACTCCATTGGCCTGTGTACCTGTTTTTATGACAGTCCCACACTGTTTTGATTACTATGGCTTGGTGGTATGGTGAGAACCTAGGAAGTATGCTGCCTCCAACACTGTTCTTCTCAGGGCTCCTGGCCTATGTGCCCTGAAGTTTGGGGAGAAGGGGACCAATGCCTGACTCAGGTTGAAGAGGATATGTTGGGAGCCCATTCTTGGCTGGCAGTGCTAAGTAGGCCTACTGAAGACAGATATGACCATAATGAGGGGAAGAAGCACTTTTCTTAAATAAGAGGCCAAAGTGCCTATTTTCCCAGACCAAACTAAAGGCCATGCAAAGAATTCTCACCCAGGGAGAATACCCAAGAGAAATTAAGAAGCCCCCATATGGGATAGGCCCCCAGAAGCTCAAGGGCTGCAGGAAGGAAGAAGCAGAAAACTGGAGGAGAAGTGTATCCTGCACCAGAGAGACAGCAGCCTCAGGCCAGTCACAGATTTCTGAGGAATGTGCCAAAGTGCCACATGAGGTCCAGATGACTATTTTTATTCTCCCCATCCAGAAAGCATCCAAATCGGATTATGGAGAGCATGACAAAGAAGGTCTTTCCCCACCTACCTCTCCTGTTTTTCCTCTACTTGTGATCCCCCAAAATGTGTTCAAACCAATAACTAGGAGTGGAAGAGAGGAAGGAGCCAGGAAATCACAAAGATATCTCCCCCATCTCTCCCCACCCCCAAAGACACACAGCACACAACCTCACACAACCCCACATCCAGGCTTCCACGGCTGATGCAGACCCAGGCTGCAGAAGGGAGGAGGGATAGAAATTCTGGACCAAATTACCTTTCTCCAGTTTTGACATTATGTTTGAAAAGACTTTTAAATTATTGACAGGGATCTGGTCTTGTTACTGAAAGAGACCAGACAAAATGTATTATGTGAAAATCACCAAAAAAGAAAAAAAAAAGCAAAGGAGTCTGCCCGAAATTTCTTTAGAAACTATTTAATAGAACTCTTTTTGTCAAGGAATGCTGGGAAAATAAGTAGTTTTTGCTAACTTACCCACACCAGCTTATTTATTAAACAACTACAAAGGTAAAGTTATTTATAAATTTAGGCTATTATTGTTTGAGTGATCTTATTAGTCAAACTAAATTATCCAGGACTTTACCTTCTTCCTGTGTAAAATTGAACCTGAAACTTACTTTCTCAAATAATATTTTCATTGGCCTTCCATTCCATTAACATAGCATCTATTGGCATAACCACCTAATCTCCTCCACAAATGTGTAATTGTACTCCATCAATTACAACACCTCCATCAATTTCATCACCTGTAGCACAAAGAGCCTTTAAACATGCACCAACATTCACTGGAGAAGTGTGCTTAAAAGAGTATAGACTATCAACTACATCCAAACACATCTGAGTCAGCCTCATCAATCCTCAACATCAGGATGAGGTGGATATTGACCTTCAGGCCCGCATGAAGGAGACACAGGGTGTAAGATCCTAATTTCTGCGCAAGACCCTGTTTCCACATTGGAGGCAGACTGTTTGGGGAAACATGTGCTTCTGGGTGACTAAAGACATGTGTTTTGCTGGCTTACTGGTCTAGACAGGGTTTGCAGGACTCTCTGGAGGAAAGAAAGACAATAATAAGGAGGATAGAGCTCATCACACATCATGTGATGCATTTGTAGACACTCGATAATTATGAAATGAACTGAAAGACAGGTCGTGCAATAAATTTTTCCTAGAGACATCTTAATGCAAGGGGGGAAACTGGATAAAAAAATATCCAACTAAACCAATCATCAAGAAGGCTACCCCTGACTTATGGGTGATAGGTATGGGAAAATAAAGAAATAATTTTTTAAAATTATATTTTATTGATTATGCTATTACAGTTGTCCCATTTCTCCCCCATCATTCCTCTCCACCCTGCACACCCCCTCCCACCCACATTCCCCCCCTTTAGTTTATGTCCATGTGTCATAAGTTCTTTAGCTTCTACATTTCCCACACTATTCTTGCCCTTCCCCTGTCTATTTTCTACTCACCATTTATGCTACTTATTCTCTGTACTTTTCCCCCCTCTCTCCTCCCCCCACTCCTTTGTTGCTAACCCTCCATGTGATCTCCATTTCTGTGTTTCTGTTCCTGTTCTAGATGTTT
>PVKU01003034.1:0-66254 GCA_004027475.1 Anoura caudifer | reverse complement strand
GGTTGTTAATATCTGTGAGTTTGCTGTCTTTTTACTGTCCTATTTTTTATCTTCTTTTTCTTAGATAAGTCCCTTTAACATTTCATAGAATAAGGGCTTTGTGATGATGAACTCCTTTAACTTGACCTTATCTGAGAAGCACTTTATCTTCCCTTCCATTCTAAATGAAAGCTTTGCTGGATAGAGCAATCTTGGATGGAGGTCCTTGACTTTCATGACTTGGAATACTTCTTTCCAGCCCCTTCTGGCCTGTAAGGTCTCTTTTGAGAAATCAGCTGACAGTCTGATGGAAACTCCTTGGTAGGTGACTGTCCCCTTATCCCTTGCTGCTTCTAGAATTCTCTCCTTCATTTTAATCATGGCTAATGTAATTATGATGTGCCTTGGTGTGTTCCTCCTTGGGTCCACCTTCTTTGGGACTCTCTGAGCTTCCTGGACTTCCTGGAAGTCTATTTGCTTTGCCAGGTTGGGGAAGTTCTCCTTTATTATTTGTTCAAATAAGTTTTCCCCTTGTTGCTCTTCCTCTTCCCCTTCTGGTGCCCCTATAATTCGGATGTTGGGACATTTAAAGATGTCCTGGAGGTTCCTAAGCCTCTCCTCATTTTTTTGAATTCTTGTGTCTTCATTCTTTTCTGATTGGATGTTTGTTTCTTCCTTCTGGTATACTCCACTCATTTGAGTCCCAGTTTTCCTCCCATCACTATTGGTTCCCTGTGCATTTTTCTTCATTTCACTTATTGTAGCCTTCATTTTTTCATCTAATTTGTGAGCAAAATCAACCAATTCTGTGAGTATCCCGATCACTAGTGCTTTGAGCTGTGCACCTGATAGGTTGGCTATCTCTTGGTCGCTTAGATGAATTGGTTCTGAGGCTTTGGTCTGTTCTCCTGTTTGAGCCATTTTTTTTTTTTTTTTTTGGTCTGTTTGAGGCTTTTTTGTAGTGAGGGGCAGAGCCTTAGGTGTTCCCCAGGGTGGGGCATCCCAGTGGCTGGGTTGTGATGCTGAATGTGGGGGCGGGGTCTTGGTGTTTTTAGGTTTTATTTCCTGGCGCTGGGGTTCTGGGTTGCTAGTTCTGTCTTTTTTTTTTTTAAATATATATTTTAAACATTTTATTTATTTATCTTTAGATGGAAGGGAAGGAGAGAGGGAGAGAAATATCAGTGTATGGTTGCCTTTCATGCGTCTCTTGCCGGGACCTGGCCTGCAGCCCAGGCATGTGCCCTGACTGGGAATCGAACCTCGATCCTTTGGTTCACAGGCTCGTGCTCAATCCGCTGAGCTACACCAGCTAGGGCCGAGTTCTGTCTTGTTCTGAGTTTTCACCTGATTATCTGCACATGAATGTGTGACCGCCTGGTCAGCCAGCCGCCTTGAACCTGGGGTCAGCCAGCTACCATCTGCAGGCCTGGGTCCATCAGCGGCTACCTATGTGCCTGGTCCACAAACCTCCGCTTCCTCCTGCCATGACCCCGCTCCTCTTACTGGTCTGGATGAATGGATGAATGGTTGCTGGACCTCCATACAGTTTAATTTTCTCTCAGTTGTTTTCTTGTTTCTAAATCCTTGTTGTTCTTAATTTTGGTTGTGCAAGGAGGCACAGTGTGTCCATCTACACCTGCATCTTGGCCGGAAGTCTGAGAAATAAATTCTTTAACAACTTGTAACATGTGCCCCAGGTGAAATGTGGTGAGAAGGGTATAATGACCAGGTTTCCTAGAATTCACGGGAGAGCACTGGAGTTGTGTATGGATTCAGCACATATCTCTGGGCAGTAAGAATTATAATAATGTTGAGAAAAGAAGGAGTAACAAAAAGAGGAGAATCTTTTCCCCTAATTTATTTCCAAGTGTGGAAGTGAGGCTCACTCCCAGAGGCTGCATTTGTCAGAAAATGCTGGTCCAGAGAAGGGAAGGATTAAAGAGGCACAGCTGTTATGTCAGCCTTTTCAGAGCTGCTCTGGCAGCTTCACACTAGAAGGAATTTAGTCAGTGTCTGCAGACAAATTTTTGAGCACCCCTCAGGATCTCTCAGAGGCAACAGGACTCAGTCTCTGAATTCTGACTGTCTGGGTTCCATCCTGGCTCTTCTACTTTTTGTATGACATTGGGTAAGTTATTTAACCTCTGTGCCTCAGTATCTTAATCTGTAAAATGGGGATAATAATAGTATCTCTAGTGTCATTGTGAGAATTAAATGAGGTAAGCCATTTACTAGTTTAGAATGGTGCCAGAAACCCTAGAGGCACTCAAATATGAACAAATACTGTAAATATTATTGTTTGCTCCTACTGATACAATCATGGAAGTGGGTAAAATACCTCACATAATTACTAGGAAGAAAACTGGGAGCCCTTTGTATGGCAGTCCTCTACAAACCTTTTATTTGTCCCCTGTGATTAAGCAGATAACCCTGCTGAGTCTCCTATTGCAGTCTCTCCGTTTCTACATGTGCCCATTCTAATTCAGACCATCACCACTTTAAATCACTTAAAATCTACATCATTTGGTCTTCTTGCTCCCTGTTCTTGCTGCTACTACTTACCACACACACAGCTTCTGTTTTCCTCACCCACAGTGGCTGTCTGGTGATGGTGAGATCACAGCCCAAGTCCATAGTTCACTAAGTTTAAGTCCACCCTCATCTAGTCCCACCTCACCCGAGCCATCTTACAGCCTCCTCCCAAACGAACACTGCGAGCACTCACCCTGCTTGTCTTCTTAGGTCCTGCACTCATTTTATTTTGTTTTTGATCAAGAGTATTGTCTGAATATTTGTTGCTCATCTTCCTTCCATTTGGGGCTATATTTCCTTCCAGATGCCTCCCTAATTTCCTTCCTGTGCAGACCTCCCTGATTCTGTTCCCCTCACCATTAGCATTTACTTATTTTCTTACTTTTCTGTGCCTGGATACATAACATGTAACAATGGTGGGGGAAATCAGACAGCAGTGGAAGCATCTGGACACTTCAAAGCAGGCGTGACACGATCGATGAAGGTGTCAGAAGTTGCTGTCACAAGAACATCACCAGAGTCTTCTCACTGCCTTGCAGACTATCTCTGGGAACCCCCTCTTAGCGTTATTGAGACCTACAACTGATCCTGTCTGCTTCCCCCGTGATTTGTGATTGACTACTTTTATCCAATGGCATAGTTTCCAGTTCAATCCCCCACCCCTTTCTGACATGCTTGCTCATAAATTAGTAGTTTGTTGCATCCCCTGGGCAACTGCTTCTTTCAGAAACTGACCTCCCACTTGCTCAGGATTGGGCGTATTCACCTGGGGAGCCCACCAATGGTTACTCAAGGTGTCCAGGAAATATGCAGACTGTGGGGATCAGCTAAGTTTTGGGAGAGGGCTTACTATTAAAAACAGTATCATCAGGTCCAAGGGTTGTGTGCAGCCTTAAAGATAGGAGGGTCGGTGGGCTGGTGGCCAGTGAAATGGGAGGCTAGGCAAGCAGGCCCTGCTAGAACTTAAGCTCTGTGTACATGGGGCCCTGCCTGTCTGGTTTATCACCATATCTTAGCACCTCAAAAATTCCTGGCATGTTGTTGTTGAACAAAAAACTTGCAGAAGGTGCAGGGAGCTCCTCAGGCCAGGAGAAACCCCTGAGTTATGCCAGCATTGTCCCACCCTAGGGTCAGGTATCTCTGATTTTTCCATGTGGGCTTGTTTCATCTTGCCACTTAGCTTGTCAGCCTCCTGTCTTTTCCGAGGACAGAAAATGCAGCTGGGACTCAGCAAACACCAATTAGTTCAGGTTGAATTGAACTGGGTTTCCCTGGGTAACTCGTGAAATTTGTTATGAGTTACAAGGATCTCCTCTAGTTAAAGAGTGTTTCCATTTCTGTCAACATTTGTTTAAAAGCTATCCTTTTATTGAGAGACAAAATATGAATTGGATGTTTGCTGGAAAATAAGTAGCTTAATGGTTACAACTGAATTATGCAGTTCAGTACATCTTAGGATTTGAAGTAAAACCATCACCTTTTGAAATGGGCTCCCCAGACATGCTCCATCTTGCTCATTTCCTTTCTTAAAAGAACACACAAGGGTGAATCCTACCAGCTTCCGAGGTAGCCAGTGATCATCACCCTCCAGATTGCCGAGACAAAATATGGACTTTTCAGTCGTAATTCACTGATTATTCTAAGAATATAATTTTTATTTAGTTATACTCAACCACTGATTTAAAATGTTTTTTTTTAACATAAATATCCGACTGAGAATTGTTCCAAACATAATCTATTATTATTATCTTGACAGAGGTTGAAATCTTATAAAGCAAAAAATAGCTCCTCTTAAATCAGATCCTGATTTAAAACAGGGTTTGTCAACCTCAGCATTATTGACTTTTGGACCAGATGGTTCTTTGTTGTGGAGGCTGTCCTGTCCTGTGTTATATGACATTTAGCAGCATCCTTGGTCTCTACATGTTAGAAGTTAGTAGCACCTCCCAACTTCCCATTGTGGCAATCGAAGTATCCCCAAAGCCTTGTCTGGGTTGCTCAGTTAATTGGAGCATCATCCTGTACACCAAAAGGTTGTAAGTTCGGTTCCTAGTCAGGGCACACACCTAGGTTGCAGGTTCAGTCCCTGGTAGGAGTACATAAAGGAGGCAACCAATCCATGTTTCTTTCTCATTTCAATATTTCTCTCTCTCTCTCTTTCTTTCTCTCCCATCCTCTCCCTCTAAAATCAATAAACATGCTTTGGGTGAGATTTAAAAAAAAAAATGTCCCCATACACTACCAAATGTCCCCAGGAGGTTGGCGGGCAAAGTTACCCTGGTGAGAACCACTGATCTAAAATAGTCCTGAAGTTGAATCTGGTGGGTGGGACCTTATTTTAAGGAAGTCTTTCGATTCTTCAGAAATTTCCCAGCTATATCACCATAGTATGACTGTAGATCAGGTAGTGTTTTTCCGTTTTCTAACAAATATATTTATTTGTGCTCTCTTTCCTTCCCTAATACCAGAGCGCTAATAAATTGTGGAGTCCCTCAGGGTAACATTGTCCTTTTCCTTTCCTTGAATTTCTTCTCAGAAATAAGAATGGTGCTTGGTCTGATGACAATATGTGATGTATGGCAACTAACCCCATAGAAAACTCAGCTAGAAGAAATTCATTTCTGCTTACAGCTGGAAGAACGGGTCATATGGCATGATTTTTCCTCTTTTGTTCACTGTTGCATTTCCAGCACCTAGAATAGAATCTGGTACATACTAAGTGTACAGTAAATATGTAATGAATGGGTTACACCATTTCGTTTAAAAAAAAATTTAATGGGGTCCCTGACCCATTTTTAAGGGAAAACATTTCTTAAGACTTAAGGTTCTCTTTATTCTGCATTTTCCAATATTCATCTGTGCTTCTTTGCCACACAATGCCACTCTTCTGACTCAAGCTTAGACATTAATATTTTCTCAAATTCTCATCAACATCTTTGCCAATGAACAACTGCTCGGTTCGTTCTCTTTATTTAGAGTGTTTATAAAGCTCTCAACTGAGTCAAATAAATATAACACACACTTCAAGAATCAGCTTATTTCATCTCTGCTAGGTAACACCTGAGTTCATAAACTCATGGAAAAATTTCTTTGCTCAAAGCCTAAGACTTATTGGTCTGTACCTTTTCTTGTGCATTTAGGAAATTCTTTTGAGAGGAAGGGAGAAAAAGCAAGAGAGAGAGAGAGAGAGAGAGAGAGAGATTGATGTGAGAGAGAAATATCGATCAGTTGCCTTACATATGTGCCCCAACCAGGGATCAAACCCATAACCTAGGCATGTACCCTGACCGGAATCAAACCCCCAACCTTCTGGTGTACAGGACGATCAACTGAGCCACATTGGCAAGGGCTGCCTGTGCACTGTAATTCTGTAAGAGGCAACACCTTTCACCTTATGATTTTGAACCATCATTTCCGTGTGTGCATGTCCTCTCTCTCCACATACTCTACAACCTTTCTGAAGGCAGGAACAAATCATCATTTTTTAACACCATAGAGTATGTTAAATGATATTCATATAGTGAAAGAATGTTATTCTCATTAATTCTTTTATTCATTCACTTATTCAACTAACATTTTTTAATGGCCTATTCTGTGCTAGGTATGTGCTAGGAGGCAAAACAAATATGTTCCCGTTTTTATGCAGTGTTTAGATCAGACTGAGAAAACATGGTATCTCACATGGTGAGAACCAGATTTAGCATCAGAAGGCTTTTTGTGAATACTAACTTGGCCACTTACTATCATGTGACCATTTATGCTGTCAGCATCTCAGTGTTTCCATCTGGAAAATGGGAATGATAATGCTTGTTCTGTCTCTCTGTCATAATAAAGAAGATCAAACCACATTACACTTTATGTGCCAATATTTTCTAAGTGACTGAATGTGATGGTGTTAATTTGTTCACAAATTCTTTTATATGCTCCCCTGCAAGAAGTGGAGCCTAATTCTCCTCTTGCTGAGTATGAGCTGGACTTAGTGACTTGCTTCTAACAACAAATAGAACAAAGCAAAAGGAATGGTGTGCAATTTTGGAGACTAGATCGTAAAAAGGCAGTGTGGGTTTTGTCTTGCTCACCCTATTTCTTGAATTACTTGGCCGGGGAAGCCAGCTGCCACGTTGTAACAGCCCCATGGGAAGGCCATGTGGTGAGGAGCTGAGGCCTCCTGCCAACATGCTCCAGCTTAGAAACTGAACCCTCTGACCCTGTGAAGCCTTCACTTAACTGAAGCCCCAGCCAATAGCTTGACTACTACCTCACTGGAGAACCTGAGCCATACCATCCACCTTCACTGCCCTTGATTTCTGACCCCTAGAAACCATTGTTTAAAAAGATTTTATTTATTTTTAGAGAGGGGAAGGGAGGGAGAAAGAAAGGGAAAGAAACATCAACATGTGGTTGCCTCTCACATGACCCCCTACTGGGGACCTGGCCTACAGCCCAGGCATGTGCCTTGACTGGGAATCAAACCAGGGACCCTTTGGTTCCCAGCCTGTGCTCAGTCCACTGAGGTATGCCAACCAGGGCTCTAGAAACAATTTGAGACAATATATGTTTTATAAGTTGCTAAGTTTTGAGGTCATTTGCTATGAAACAATAGATAAATAATTCATAGAATACTATAGACATTTAAGGTTTTATTTTTGAATATGCTAATATTTGTTAAATGAAGAATATTATAATCTACTATGGTTTATTGCCGAGTGATAAATTAGAAGTGAGAGAAAAAGAAACTTGAAAAGAAAATGACAAAGTCTTAAGAACTAGGAAAAATCAAATGAATGTAAAATTTCCAACGGGAGATTTGCAGGCATTTCTCACTCTGCCACACTCTTTATTTCTGAGCTCTGTCAGCCTGTGGCAGTGGCTGCGGGCATATGCCAAAGGGTACAGGCTGTAGGAGCTGCTCATCTCCACCTACCACTTTTGTTTTATTTCATGTCCTATTCTCATTTTGAGTTAAATTAATAGTTTTAATTAAATAAGGATGAAAACTTTACTTCTACTCCACAGAGAACATGTGTGTGTGTGTGTGTGTGTGTGTGTGTGTGTGTGTGTGTATTAGACAAAGTTACCATGGTTCTTTGTTAAACACAAAGGCCATGGACTTGAAAATTAACGATTTGTTTGCATCAATGTCAACTTCTGAAAGTCAGTGTCATCCCTTTGCCATAGCAACACTGCCCCAGCCTGACCTCTACTATTAATACCGCCATTGGGAGGCTGAGTTCACAGTCCTCACTAGTCAACTTGCTCCAAATTAATGTGAAGCAGAAAAAAAATAGAATTTAAAACTATTTACCTACATCTACAGGCTCTCCATTTACAACCAATTCCCAAAACACCCCACTGAGAACACGGCTGTGGAGGAGGACTGTCAATTTATTAACCTGTTTAATAACAAATACAAAATTTAATTTCTCATTGAGTACTTATTGACCCCGATTTTGCCAGGGCTTCAAGCGAAGGGCTTTGGAAGTTGTGCAGACTCTTGGAAACCATGAGAATAGTACTTAGTATGTTTATCTAAAATGTTAGAAGTTAGAAATGGTTATGGATGACACAAATTTTTTGAATTTTTTTATCGATCTGTTTCATTAAAGGATTAATAGTTCGTGGAAATTAAAACAATATGAAAAACTTCTTACTTGTAGGAGACGTGCTCATGGCTGGAGAAGGCTGGGTGTCGAGGGCGGATTCTGTAACATTGAGTGCAGGATCTGTTGGAGGGTTCACTGAGCCTGAAGAGATGAAGCAGACATTTATAATGAATAAAAGTATTATAATAAAAAGATAAAGTATTGACTTAGTTTCCCTCCCAAAAAACTTTGTTCTTTTTCATTTAACAAAGCATTATTGAGGGCCCTTTAATAGGTGAGGCAGTGGGATGTAGTAGTGGATGGCAAAGCCACGGGCCATGTTTAAGGAGCCTGCAGCCTAGAAGACAGGTGGGCAGCCAGGCACTGTGCTGAGTGCTGTGACAGTGAAGCACAGGGGCGGTCAGGGAAGGCTTCCTGGGGAAAGTGACGTTTAACCAAGACCTGATGATACAAATACAGCAGCTAATATTTTGAAGTATTTGAAAAGTAACCACACAGTTTACAAATCCGTAACCCCATAAAAAATATCAGCAAGAGTAGAAACAAGGATACAACTATGAGATTGGATGTAACACCAATGAACCTGAAATTGTTGGTATTATTATGCTTTTTCTAAAGTCTCTATTTTTTTCTTAAAACTCACTTGGCTACATTTCTCTGTCTGTGAGAAGGGAGCTAGGAATGAAAGAGAGGCTGAAATATGTTATTTGACTTACTATATATCCATGTAGATTCCTTAAAATTTCCACTATTTTACTGTAAAATATTCGATATCAGCAATATGAAACAATCTACAAATACCAACAGGATCTAATGACTAGGAGCACATGGGTTAAGCATGGGTAACAGATACTGAGGCTAGGGTGTTTGTGATTTTCCAGATAAAATGGCATTGGGAATAGTGTCACATATCTGATGTCAATTACTATTTGCACACTGAATTACAAATTACACTATTGGTCCTATTCTGTAATTTACTTTAAGGGAACACCATATAGTATTTAAGTTATATCATTGATATCACATAGCATACTGGAAGGAATTTCTTCTTGTGAACTAGATTTATCTATGTTTTATTCTCATTGTTGGAAATGGTGTCACTGTTGTTGGCTGCAGATGGGCACGGACAGCTGGCTCTGACGCCTGTCATACAATGATTCTTTGTTATTAATCTCTGGAGGTGGGGGAGGGCAGTTCTATGGAGAGCATAGGAATAGGTTGGCAAAATAACCATCTTCTTCCTCCCATGCCATCCAAACAGATGGATCTCTTAGTATGACATGCACATTTGATCAGGATTTGGCCCCTCTCATATCCCCCACCTTCATTTCCTGATGCTGCCTATCACACTTGACATCTCTCTCAAATCACGTTGTTCGTCCAACAGGTGATGATAGTTCAACCCAGTTTCCCAAACACGATATGCTCTCTGTGACTTCTTGATCTTGTGCCTGCCATTTCTAACACTTTCCCACCCCAAACCTCCTGGATGCACTTCCTCAAACTTAAAGAAGCCTAAGGGTCTTTTTGATGTGTTCAGAATTTGCCCCAGCAAAGGCCTTATTACTCACTGGTTATGCCCAGGAGAAGTAATTGTTTTACTCACTTTGTATTTTTGTATTTTATGCAATGTGGCAGACCTTTCTGCATGGCGTGGGCCCAGCTCCCACTTGGAGTTGCACAGGACCCACAGATAGGTTCTCTCGTGGGTAATCAGATTTGCAATATACCTAAGCTGCTTTTTGTTGAAAACTCCCTCACTCTGCAAATGTTTGCTGTAACTTCCTAAAATCCATGCTGAGCCTTGCAGGGACCAGTGTTACTGGCTCAACCACTTTTGCCTTTTCATTTGCTAATATCCTTCTTCTGTGATATGATTAGGGGCATTGGTTCCTTTTGTTGTAACTGGGATAGTGAGTGAGAACCATCTTGTAATGTGAGGAGAGAGATATATAGAATAAAGGCCTGTCATGGCAGAGGCCACGGTTTTTGCTCCTCTTGAGAGAAAAGCCATGCTGTCGTCCTTTTTCCTCCACCAGACTCGGTAGTCTGTGTTTGTTTTATTTCATCCATAATGACGTGGACACTGCTGGCCGGTGTCCACAGCAATGTAAGTGGATGATGATTGAGAGCCTACAAATTCCTTCTTAACATTGGAAGAAAGACCAGCTTAAGTACAGAGCTGACTACTGGTGCATCATAAGCATCATCTTCCAAAGTAAGAACCTTAATCAGCAGGAGCATGGACCTGGAAAAACAATGCACAGGTGTTTTTCTCTGTAGATTGTTTAGAGCAGAGTTTGGCAAACTATGGCTAACAGGTCAAATGCAACCCATTTACCTATGTTTGTAAATAAAGTTTTACTGGAACACAGTCATGTCCACTTGTTTATGTATTGTCTATATAAGAAAAGTGTGTTGCTTCTGAGCGCTAAAGCAGAGAAATTCTGGGAATATTACAGAGCAGAAAAGAGATTTAGTGAGAGGAGAACAGGTTTTGCTGCATTTTGTTCCAGAGAAGAGTAATAATGTTGGAAGGCTGCAACATAACAGCACTCTGAGGCACTTCCATCCCTGCCTGTCCCGTCTCCCAGGAACTCTTTGTTCTTTAACAAAAATGATACAGAGCTTTTAAAATGAAACTTGAGGCCAAAACTTATCCTTCTGGTTTCAGATTGTCCTGCAAAGTAGAAACTCCGCTTTGGTTAAAACAAAACTCAGAGGGTGTCAAAAGGAGCAGCTAAAAAACCTAATAGGAGAAAACTATTTTCCAAAACTCAAATGCAGAGTTTAGCAAAAACATATGAACAAGTTTCAGACTACTACATAGAATACTTGTCAGGGGCTGAGCGGCTGGCCCCAAGCAGCTCCACCGGTATCCAAGTGTGTCTGCTCTACAGCAGGCCCGGCAGGCCCTCAGGACCAGCAGTGGGCAGCAGTGACCATGTGTCTGTCCCGTAGGACAGAGGGGCCAATTTTAGGGCTACCTTGGAGCTTGACTCAGCCCTTAGTGGGTCCACCTAGAAATGAACTCCAGGACACTCTAGGTCCCTGCTACTAAAAATGTGGCTTGTGGCTTTTCTTAGGAAGTTAATAGAAACTCAGATTCTCAGGTCCTCCCCCACCCCTCTTGACTTACTGGATCAGAATCTGCATTTTACCAAGGTCCTTGGGTGATCTGTATTTACATTGAAGTCCCTTATGGATACTCTCAGGATCCCCAGGATCAGTCATGGGTGTGGGAGACATCACAAGAAGTCTTCGTCTGGCATATCCTACTCTAATATTCAATGGTTCTTTCATCCCATTATTAACGTAGCTCCTTTTAATTCTGTCTCCACACCCAAAAGACACATGCACACTCACACACACTCGCACAACTCGTTTACCCTTACCATTTTTTTTTTATTCCCAAGGTCTTGACCTTAACAGTTACAGTTGGAAATCCATTTAATAAGCAAATCTCTGTTGAAGCTGATGCAGCCAGGATATTCCCTACCTCAGGGAGTATTCATGCTCAACTTTTAGATTAAAACAGAAGAAAATATCCCCTATACCTCAACAAAACAAAACACACTTGGTATGTGCCAAAAACTTGACTGCAATGTTCTGATTGTAGACATTCTGATTAGCTAGGATGGCAGGATAGGATATTTAAAAAAAAATTAACTGTTGAATCACAGGAATCTGCAAGCCTTGGTAACTCAGATAACTGATTGATGAGCTACTGATGACTCCCACCCTGACCTCTTTCATTTCTGAGTTTTCTAGAGAAAGAACCATTGAGTCTTTGAACTTCTTGGGAGACTGGGGATAGGTGGGGAAGGAGCACCTCAGGACACTGTTATCTTGCAGTCTTCCAGCATTATTATTCTTCTTTGAGAACAAAAGGCAGCAAAAACTGCTCTCCACTCCCTAAATCTACTTTCTGCTCTGTAATATTTCCAGACTTTCTCTGCTTTAGCACTTAGAAACAACAGAATTTTCTTCTGTATCCTCATCTTAATATCTGTCAGCAATAATAGCTTGACAAGGCAATGATTCTCGGACAAATCATTAGAAGTTTACTCCACTGTTCATACAGCATCCAGTGGTATTAACACAGGCAAAGAGAGCATGTTTGGAAGTTTTTAAGAGCTATAATAAATAGGGTAATACAATACAGTGACACATCATATTACTTTACAGAGTCTCAACCGCATCTTCTAAATCATTAACAAAGATATATGTCAGATTATGACTAGAATATAAGCTATAATTTTGGGAAACTGGACTCTTCCAAGATTTATTGTTTTTCATATTTTATCATAAAAGGTAAAAACTCATTGTAAAAATGTAAAAATAACCTCTGTTCAGAGCCTAAAATTATACTAGATCCAGGGCTATCCTGTAATACTGGAATTATTGCATGCTTTGGGTGTCAGAATCAGCGTTCTTCCTTATTACCCTAAAATATTCATTAGTTTCTAATCTTAAAACTAAAAGTAGTTCAAGAGAATGAGAAGACAAGCTACAGAATGAGAGGAAAATATTTGCAAACAACACATCTATTAAAGGACTGTTATCTAAAATATTAGATAACCGAAACCATTAAGACATACAAAGAACTCTTAAAACTCAACAAGAAGAAAAACTATCTGATTGAAAGATGGGCCCAAAACTTTAACAGATACCACACCAAAGCAGATATGCCAATGTCAAATAAGCATATGAAGGGATGCTTTACATCGCATATCACTAGAGAAATGCAAATCAAAACAACAATGAGATACCACTACACACCTATCAGAATAACCAAAATCCAGAGCACTGACCACACCAAGTGTATGAGAGCAGGTGGAGCAACAGTGACTCCCATTCATTGCTGGTGGGACTGCACAGTGACACAACTAACCTTGGAAGACAGTTTGGTGGTTTCTTACAAAACTAATCAAACCATTACCACACAATCAAGCAACCGTGCTCTTTGGTATGTACTGAAGTAGTCTAACACTCATGCCCACACAGAAATCTGCACATGAATGTTTACAGCAGCTCTATGCATAATTGCCAAAATTTAGACTCAACCAAGATGTCCTTTACTAGGTGAATGTTGTACATGGATACAATAGAATATTATTCAGTGCTAAAAAGAAAAATTGAGCTATCAACCATGAAAAGACAAGGAGGAACTCTAAATGCATATTACTAAATGAAAGAAGCTAATCTGAAAAGGTTACACGCATACCGTATGATTCCCATTTAACATTCTTAAAAGACAAATCTACAGAGATCATAAAAAAAGAACTCAGGACTTCCGGCCAAGATGGAGGCGTAGACACACACTGTGCCTCTTCTCACAACCAAAATTAAGGACAACAAAGATTTAGAAACAAGAAAACAACCCCAACTCAGAAAATCAAACTGTTTGGAAGTCCAACAATGATTCATCCAGACCGGTAAGAGGGGCGGAGTCGCGGCAGGAAAAAGCGGAGGTGCGGACAGGGCACGCAGGCAGCAGCGGCTGGCAGCCCCCAGGTGCACAGGCGGCAACGAGCAGACCCCAGGCATGGGGCGGCAACTGTGCAGAACCAGTGAGGCTGCACAAGGCAGCTGGCTGACCTGGTGATCCCACATTCACGTGCAGATAATCCAGGCAAAGGGGAAGCGGTGAAAGGGACTGGAATCTGAGAGTGAGCAAAGCAAGCGCCATTGTCTCCTCTCAGACCCCACCCCCACATACAGCGTCACTACCCAGCGACTGGGCTGTCCCGCCCAGGGGAACACCTAGGGCTCCACCCCTCACTATGTAACAGCCGCAACTAGACCAAAAAACAAAACAAAACAAAACAAACAAAAAAAAAACCCCAAGAAATGAAAATGGCTCAAACAGGAGAACAAATCAAAGCCCCAGAGCCAATTTATCTGAGTGATGAAGAGATTGCCAACCTATCAGATGCACAATTCAAAACCCTGGTAATCAGGATGCTCACAGAATTGGTTGATTTTACTCACAAATTAGATGAAAAAATGAAGGCTACAATAAGTGAAATGAAGAAAGATGCATGGGGAACCAACAGAGATGGGAGGAAAACTGGGACTCAAATCAATGGAGTGGACCAGAAAGAAGAAAGAAACAACCAAACAAAAAACGAGGAAGAAACAAGAATTCAAAAAAATGAGGAGAGGCTTAGGAACCTCCAGGACATCTTTAAACGTCCCAACATCCGAATTATAGGGGTACCAGAAGGGGAAGAAGAAGAGCAACAAGTGGAAAACTTATTTGAACAAATAATAAAGGAGAACTTCCCCAATCTGGCAAAGGAAATAGACCTCCAGGAAGTCCAGGAAGCTCAGAGAGTCACAAAGAATTTGGACCCAAGGAGGAACACACCAAGGCACATTATAATTACATTACCCAAGATTAAAATGAAGGAGAGAATTCTAGAAGCAGCAAGGGATAAGGGAACAGTCACCTACAAGGGAGTTCCAATCAGACTGTCAGTGGATTTCTCAAAAGAGACCTTACAGGCAAGAAGAGGCTGGAAAGAGGTATTCCAAGTCATGAAAATCAAAGGCCTACATCCAAGATTGCTCTATCCAGCAAAGCTTTCATTTAGAATGGAAGGGAAGATAAAGTGCTTCTCAGATAAGGTCAACTTAAAGGAGTTCATCATCACCAAGCCCTTATTATATGAAATGTTAAAGGGACTTATCTAAGAAAAAGAAGACAAAAAATATGAACAGTAAAAAGACAGCAAACTCACAGGTATTAACAACCAGACCTAAAACAAAAGCCAACTAAGCAAACCACTACAACAGGAGCAGAAACACAGAAATGGAGATCACATGGAGGGTTAGCAATAAGGGAGTGGGAAGAGGAGAGAGGGGGACAAGGTACATAGAACAAGTAGCATAGATGGTAGGTAGAAAATAGACAAGGGGAGGGCAAGAATAGTGTGGGAAATGTAGAAGCTAAAGAATTTATGACACATAGGCATGAACTAAAGGGGGGAGTGTGGGTGGGAGGGGGTGTGCAGGGTGGAGGGTAATGAAGGGGGGAAAATGGGACAACTGTAATAGCATAATCAATAAAATATAATTTAAAAAAAGAAAAAAAAAAGAACTCAGTGTTTGCCAGGGGTTGGGTGTTACAGGAAAGGGATTAATAGGCAGAGCACAGAGGATTTTTAGGGCAGTGAAACAATTATGTATGATACTATAATGATGGATATGTGTCATTATGCATTTGTTGAAGTCCCTCATATGTAAAACACCAAGGATGAACTGTAAGGTAAGCTACGGACTTCGGATAATTACGATGTGTCAGTGTAAGTTTCTCAGTGGTAACAAATGCACCATTCTGGTGTGTGATGTTGATAATGTGGGAGAAAATGCATGTGTGTGTGGAGGGAGAATGAGGGAAATCTTTATACCTTTCTTTTACTTTTGCTGTGAACCTAAAACTTCTCTAAAAAAAAAAATAGTCATTAAATAACAAGGCAAACATAGTTTTAAAATAATAAAATAATAGTTTCTAAAACATAGTTATGTATATGATGGAAATAGGGTTCTCTTTGGAATTTGAGGTTGTTTGATGCTTAGCTCATATCCTTCGGTTCTGCCAAAGCTACTGACAAACCTATGTGAGAACCGGTTACCTTTACTGTTCCACGACAGCAGCCCTAACTGCACCCACACTTCAGAAAAGAAGATGTATTTATTTTTGAAGGAATTAGACAAAGTTGCACATGGACCTTTCATTGTAAACCCATGACTGTTTCTGAATCATTTAACTGTTCAGTTCATGGGACAACCTGTTTATATACACATATACAGGGAGAGAGTTACAGGGATGGTGCTACTTCCGCAGCATCCGATTAATTAGCACTTGTGTCTGAACAGTGGGGGATGGCCTTGCCTGAGCTACCCACACACCTATCTCCTCCCAGTGGTCCCAGGGACCAACTTCCTGCGTTTGGACAGGGCTAAGAAGGAGCCAAGATGCAGACCATGACCTTGAATCAAACAGACACTTTTCCTCATCCATTATTATGGTTTTCATGGTATGTTCTATAGGAAGGTGGAAAAAGATGTTCAGTCCTGCAGAGCTTTTTATAAATGACTTTCAAATCTATTTAAGTTTCATAGGCATTGCTTTACTATTACATATGCATATTGGACGGCTGTTGTTACAAACTTCCATTTTTTATAGGCAATCTGTTGTCACAGTTAAAATGTTTGTTCACATTTTTTATGTAGTAAAATCTCTGTTGTTTGATCTGGTTAATCAAATGTTGTAATAAGTAGAATGATCTCACATATCAATTTTCAGGTCATAAAAATCTGTGTGCCAGATTCTGGACCGAAGCCATTAAGACATGGTCTCTATTGTTAAAATTATTTATATCTCATACATACTGTGCCCATTATGCCAGGTATAATTGAATGTTTTTGGTGACTCAGAAGGAATTCTAAGATTTTTAAAAAATCCTAAATGATGATCTCTCTTGATCATCGAATATTTGTGTTACTTTCCATAGAGAAACAAAATGCCAGTTAGGAATTATTATTAGTGGAATTTGAAAAAAAAAAAAAAGGTGTATTCACCTGAAATGCTTGAAAATAAAAATTAGCTACTTTTTATTTGAAGAAAGTCTTTTTAGTAGTGTCCCATTTGTCAAAAATGCTTGCTCCTTTGAAATTTAATCATTTTAACTAGTGTATCGAGAGTTTTCTGAGATTAAAATATCATGGAGAGAATGAAGTCCTGTCATGGCGGAGGTGGTGGCTTTTGCTCCTCTTGAGAGAAAAGCCAGGATGTTGTCCTTATTCCCCCACTAGACTTGGTAGTCTGTGTGTATGTTCTAATTCATCCATAATGACGCGGACACTGCTGGCTGGTGTCCGCATCAGCTGGTGCCCAGAACAGGGACTCAGAGGCCACTAGCCATCATCATTATGGGCAATACACCTACCTGGTGGGATTCGCGCGCTTTCAGCCCAAGGTAAGGAGGGCCGACGACCCCGAGTGCTGTTCAGGAATGTTGTGGGGTGTGTTGGATTCAGAGGAATAGGATTTTCTTCCTAGGTCGCTCTCTCTTGCGATTGCTCTGCAACTCTATGTTTTCTAGTAAGCAGAATGCTTCCTCTCCCAAGCTTTTGCCAGGAGGCAACCTCAACCAAGGTCGGGGCTTGGGAGAAAGAGCAAAGGTTTTCCCTTTAATCAGCTTTAAAAACTTCAACTACTTATAGGACAGTTTACAGGCATCTCAGTAAATTCTTTCCTTTAAGCTGCATCTTGCAGACCATTAAAAAATTTTTTTGAAGGTTTTTGTGCTTCCTCAACCACAAGAAATGGGCTCTCTAAGAACAAGAGCAATGTTTTAAACTACTTCAACAGTTATGAGCTGTTGAGTCTCCCACATAAGAGATTTTTAGCAGCTGCTGCAAGTTTCACAGACAGCCAGGTGAACTCGTGGCAGTGAGCTCACGCCAATGCCTTCAGGAGCACCACCGCAGCCTGGGGCGGCGTAGGGTTCCGCTCGCCCTGTTGGGGCCGGCTCACACTTGAGGCTGAGTCGCAGGTCACTCGTGGGGCTCGGGGCTCCCGGCTCCATGGCCCAGCTCTGCGGCCTGGCTCCACCGTGTGGATCCAGGCGCCAGTGGCAGCCCAGTCGTGGCTCACTCCCCTCCTCATGCCTCCCCTCACTTCCCCTCCTCCCTGTGCTAACGGAAGCAATTTTCCTGCACGCCCAGCAGCACTGGGCATGGGTTCTGGACCGTGGGGTCTGTCTGCTGGGCCCCAGTTCCAAGCAGCACCTAGCAGCCTTGGAACTCGTACAGACAGCAGGTCAGGAAGGAGATTTCCAGCCAGATCTTCTCTGAGATAAGGAACAGCAGCTTCTGTGCTTTTTAGGAGGCTGCCAGCATGCTATAGTGGGATAGGGGGTGCCATGTGTTAAAAAATATTAAAAAATCCTTGTGTATGCCAGAGCCATGACCTTTATTGTAAAAATTAAATATGGGTGTGTTGTCTTCCGTGTAAAACTAGCTCTTTTACGCAGAAAACAAGGTACCATTTTTTAACTCAGTACATGTAAATACTGATTGTTTCCTTGGGTAAGAACTGGTTATTCTCATGAAGGAAATGGTTAATTATTCAAGTCACAAAAGGCCCTTGGCGTGAAACATTTTTCTTTTGTCTAAAACATATTTTTTTCAGAGCACCTCCCTCCCTTGCATTGCAGTTTGCAGAAACAGCAGGGGGCCTGTCTTTCCAAGCTAAGCTAAAATATACAAGCCCATTGGCTTGAGGCCTTTAGTCAGTCAGGATGGCCTCAGCAAATTAAAACTGATAATGGCCCTGTGTACCCTTACAATCCAACTGGTTGGAAAATTGTAGGATGGGCTCATCATATTTTTAAAAACTATTTTTAAACAGAAAAATGGGGGAGTCATGAGTCCTTTCCTCCCCCAAAAATTTGATTATGTTAGCCATCCAATTGAGAAACATTTTCAGAAGAAGGAGCCAAAGTCATCTTATCCTCAGATTTTATATAAGGATCCGCTGAGATATGGCTCTTGCCAGGACCCTTAACTTAACTTGGGGAAGAGGGTGTCTGTGTTTCCATCCCTACAGGTCCTGTCTGGCTGCCAGCCAAAAGAGTAAAGCCTTATTGTGAGTGGGACAGACTCCAAGCTCTGCTACCTGGAGCTGAGAATCAATTGACTGACAGACCAGATGGCCCAGCTGACCCTGAGCACCAGAAAGAATACCGACACTTGCACCGTCACTCAGGGGCCTGTGTCTGCTAATGGAGGAGGTTGGGGCCTGCCCCAATGACAGGGGCCAAGGCTCGGGTGCCACCTGCAGAGAGCAACAACCCCTGGATGCCCCATAATGATAAATGGTTGAACCCTAAAAACTGTTTCAATGGACTGAACTTACAAGTTTGGGTCCTAGTGACCCTTGGATCCCCCTTTGTCTTAATCCTTACTTGTGCTTTATGATAAATATAAAGGTTGTTCTCTTAAGATTGTATTCGGGAACAGCAAATAGTAGATTTTACAGGTTTAACAATTACTATAACGTTTACAAATGAAAAAGTGGGGAGATTAAATGTTGGGAATTGCCCTGACTGGTTTCACAGGCTGTAACACCTCATGGCTTGGCTGCATAAGAGCCCAAGGGACCCCCTTCTTCTGAGTCTGTTCAGTCAAGAGGACCTGAGCCAGTGAGGAGACAAAGCTTACTGTCTCCTTACTGGCTCAGGAGCGCTGGCAGGAGCGATGCCTCTGCTTCGTCCATCTCTGACCTCCAATGCTTGGTTGGTTAGTCAATGATGGGTAAGACTCCTCAAGGGAGGGGCAACCCAAGCCAGACACCACCATGTGGAATGGCCCTCAAGGAAGGACTTGGGGGGGCCACAGCAAAAAGAGGGTAATGGACCCTCGCCCCCCAGCTATTCTGACATAGCCTGAGTCCCCATTTCCATCTGGGAGATGTGTTCCTGGCTCTAATCCACCTAAGCCTGAGACAATGCCGGAGGTGGATGCAGCCCTGTGCTGGAAAAGGCAGATTCCCTGGGGCAATCAGGTCTAACAAAGGAAGTGTAAAATCCTGTGAAGCCTACTTTGCTGATACCCTCAGTTTAAATGATAAGGGTCCAAGCCTAAAATAAGTGTTTCCCCCAATTTTATGGCACTTTAGCTATTTAATCCTGACTCAAAATAGGCCCTCAGAGTTCTTTGAATGTTACCTGTTTGACCACTACTGCCTAACAATGATTGATCGGGATTAATCTGAGAATGTGGGTCTTTGGAAACACTTGTTGCTTACTGATTATGATAATGTTCAATATATTTTGATATATTTGCAAATTATTTTCCCAGGTTTGTGTGGGAGATCAGCAAACAGCAAAATTTGTGGGATCATAGTGGTTTTATTAAAATGAAAGGGGGGAGATGTGGCAGACCCTTCTGTGTGGCGTTTGCCCAGCTCCCACTTGGAGATGCACAGGACCCACACCCACAGATAGGTTCCCTCCTGGGTAATCAGATTTGCAATATATGTAAGCTGTTTTGAAGTTTGCTCTTTGCTAAAAATTCCCTCACCCTGCAAATGCTTACTGTAACTTCCTAAAATCCATGCTGAGCCTTGCAGGGGCCAGTGTGACTGACTCTACCACTTCTGCCTATTCATTTGCTAATGTCCTTCTTCTGTGATGTAATGAGGGGCATTGGCTCCTTTGTTGTAACTGGGATAGTGAGGAAGATCCATCTTGGAATGTGAAGATATTATGAGAATAAAGGCCTGTCATGGCGGCGGCGGTGGCTTTTGTTCCTCTTGAGAGAAAAACAAAACAAAACATGGAAATGATAAGTATTCTAAGTATTCTAATCAGACATGTTCTGAACTTACGGCATCTTGCCCACCCTGTGTTAACCTTACACATTAGACAACTCACCCAAGGAAAAAGTGATCTTTTCAGATGAGATATTCCTCACTTTGTTTCCAGGCACTGGAATCAGAGCCATACACCAGATGGTCAGGTTTTGGGACTGGGCTGGGTGACTGCCATACCCCAATGTGAAAACAGACTTCACGTTCAAAAGTCCACTTTTATCTTTTCTCTCTTCATTAGGAATGTATGTTTCTACAAGATGAATAATAACAAGGTTAGTCACTAACATTTCCTGTAAAAGCCTCCAAGGCATGGCTGGCAACAGTTAGGTTTATGGTAATGGAGAGCCTAAAGGGGTCAAACCATAGCTTCTAAGCTGTGAGTGTCTGTGCCAGCAGGCCTGGAATTAACCAGAACTGCTCTGCTCAAGCTCCTGACTGGCATTGGTCCAGGGTCAAGGTGTGAGATGTACTGATTAAGAGTGTTGCCTTGTTTGTAACCATGGTTCCAGGGGTTTGGGGACAGGACTGATGAATTATACCTGCCTTGATGAGAACTTGGGAGGGCTCTACTGTGAAGCCTGGATACACATAAGGAATATACCTGAGTGACCAGGGAAATACAAAATGACCTCATCTGAGACTCCATTTTGGGGTCCCCACTTATGAGGTGTTCTGTGCCATATCAGTGGTTCCCCAAGTTCCCCTTATGGAGATAGAACAAAGGACCAGACTTGACATTGACAGACCCCTTGCTATAAATGTACATGTGATGCATATTCTTACTTTAGTGGCATTGCTGTATTGTACCCTTTTCCTGCAATAAGCTTTAGATTTATAACCTTTGTCATTTGGGGTCCTGTGAGTCTTCCTTAGAAATAGGAACCTGTTTAACTGCCACTGTTAGTACAACCTCCAAACAGCTTACATGGCAGCAGGCATTTGATGTTAAACCATCTGTCATCATAGGCCAGAACTTTTTGAGTTCTCACAGCTTCTTTATATTAAAGGTCTTAAACACTAGTTTTGACATTATTACCTGCCAACTCAGCTCTAAATGTAGTTGTTTACTGGTAGATTTCTGACCACACTCTCTGGCCTTATGGTTGGGAGCGTAATTATAACTGCATAGGAGATTCAGTGCTTTAATATAATTTTCTCCTTCATTCATGCTGGCTCTGTCCAACCTCACAGTGCTGTGACTCACTTGCCTTCTTTCCCAGACCCTTCCACCTTTGCACGCACTGCATGTCCATTCCTTTAATCATTGAGCCCTTGGGACGTTAGGTTCTGGTCTGCATCAAATTGTCTTAAGAACAAAGCCTCAGGTCTGTTAAATGTGTTAACAGAGTTTCTGCCAAACTAAAGATAACAATCTCACTCTCAGTTATGTTCAGCCTCAGGGAACATCTCTACCAACCATATGCTCAGAAGATCAGACTGGACACCGCCATGGCTGACATCAGACCTGAAGCAACGATCAACTACTCCCTGCTCTAGGTCGGATGACTCAGCAGAGCCCATGACCCCAACTCCCTTAGCTACCATGACTGATGATTTTCCTGCTATATAATCTATCACCTAGAGGCCATCGGGGAATTGCATCTTAGAGTACTGCCTCATCTGTGCCTCTGGTCTTGGTGCCCATCCCCTAAATAAACCTTTACTTTTCTTTTGCTACAAACTCCTGTTTGCATCTTATTGGGCTTTGATGCACATAGGCAAACTAACCCCTTTTGGCACATCAGGTCAGGGATTATTTAATAGGAGAACAAATCTATAATGACATTTAACAGATATTATCAGGCCCTGACTTGTGCGGCCCAGCTGACTAGGCAGAGTCCTACAAAATGAAAGGTCACTGGTTTGATTCCCACTCAGGGCACATGCCTGGGATGTGGGCCTGGTCCCTGGCTAAGGTGCATGAGAGAGGCAATGCTTACATCGATGTTTCTCTCCCTCTCTTTCTCCCTCCCTTCCCCTCTCTATAAAAAATAAATAAGTAAGTAAGTGAATAAAATTTTAAAGACCAGATATTATCCTGATTGTGTCCTGTCATTATTGTGGGTGAACTGCTTTTAAAGTGAACTAATAACAAAAACCAATAATAGTCTCAAAATGAATCAAGTAGATAAACACAATCATTCAGAAACATAAACCTTTAACTTTTCAAATTAAAAGTAATGCAGTAAGGGCTATGCTGTTCAGTTACTATTGAAAATACATTGTACTTTGAGGAAAAAAATGACTCAGGAGAAAGGAGCAGAGTTGATGCCCAGGCAGGGAATGGCTGGGATTGTTCTGGCAGAGGCTGTCAAATTCCTCACCTATGAAAACTACGGCTTTGCACAGTCACCCCTGAGCTCATTTCAATGTGTGTTCTTGCTCCAGGAACTTTTAATCCCACTGGTGAACAGGGCCAAGTCCTTTCTGGGCACTTCCTCCACTTCCCCCAACTCCCACTCCACCCAGGTCCTTACAAGAAAATGTAGAAATCATGTTTTTTTTTTTAAATTTAAATAGTGGTACTATATTAACTATTAACATAAAATTATTATTAAATTTATGTTGAGTTAAACATTTTGCCCTCATATAACAGACCTGCTTTTACTAACTGAAATAAAACGTTAGTGTTTATGTGTAAGTTGATGAAGTGTACTGTATTTCTTACATGCTGGGAAATGTTACCCCCATCCTCCTGGAGGGAACAGATGAGCTTTTAGAAAGTGGCACCTGTCCAGGCATCAGTCCAGGGTCATCAAAATTATAATTCCACTTATAATTACCTGGTAGGCAAGGTCATGTTTGTCTTGGAAGGAGAATTGTTCTTAAATGCCAAGATAATCTTAGGCAACCACAATTTTTATTGTTCTTTGTTTTCTTTCTTTGCCAACCCCATTTCCATCAAACAATTTCTTTACCTTTTCTTTCACCTTGAGGAAAGCCACTGTCTGTAAACCACGTGAGATTTGCTGTAGGAAATACATTCCTCAGTGAGCAGGTAAATGTTCTCTGGGGTAAAGACAGGACACAGAAAGAATCATTTGCAAATTCGGAAGAAACAGATGACTCTTATATCCTCACTGAGCCTCACAAGAGGCAAATCAGCAGGAAATACTTTCTCCATTTTCAACAGTGCAGTATGTACATTTAAGAGGTTGTATGAAAATCTGAACTATAAATAGACTTTCTCTTTATGTTATAAATTAATGGCTAGAATTCAGGACAATACTAACATTGCAAGTCTGGATTCTTGGTTTTGAAAGAAGAAAATCACAACTACACATGCAGAATAAAATAGTACTAAATGGAAATGAAAGGATAGAAGGAAGAAGCTGTCACAGGCAGAGGCTGGAGAAGACTATTCTGTTAGACTAAATGCTACACTTCTGTTGTTTCCATTCCCCAGATAGTGTAAAGGACTATTGGTAGTAATAACCACAATTACACCTTAATATAAACATCTCACTTTTGACTTGTAGAAACTTTTCCTAATTCATTTTTCATTTTATTATCTTAATACTATAGGGTAGGCGGGACACACCTTATTATTGCCACTTGACAGATGGAGAAACCAAGGAACAGAATCACAGAATGGCTAAAGGGGGTGAGTGGAATATAGTTGATGGCACAATTGGGAATTCTGTTACCTAATTCCAGTCTAAAATATTTCCTAGTAAAACACATTGTATTGAAATAAGAGAGAAATAGAAAACCAGGTAGTTTATGTTACAGCAGCAGAAAGTTTAGAGGTAGGGTTGTGTTTTCAACACTCTTTTCCTTGTGAGATGGTGGTTTCTTCAATAGCTTGGTGAAAATATCCAGTAAGACTTATTGGATACTCATTATTTTATCTGAGATACTGCAAAATTATAATTCCACTTATAATTACTTGTTTTCTCATCAAGAGTTGGGTGTAGCTTTACCTATTACCAGCTCTTGTTCTTAATTCTCAGATATGTTCCAACTGATGACTATAAAGAACTAATAGAGAACAGTTAACTGTACGTCATGCTTGGCATGCCAGTTTCCCCACAGACTAGTTAGCTGCAGAGTGTCTGCTGCTATAGAGCTGAGAAACCAAATTTAAACATACTGAGTTACACATCTCTGGTGAGATGCTGCTGAGGTGCAGTGTAGCATCTCTCAGTGTGTGATTACAGAAATCTCAAGGAAGTAATGCGACTTTCTAAGGAAGCTATCTGTTGTGTATCCAAGATGATTAGCAGCAAACAGTGCAGCTCCCAGTTTTCCCATTCATTCAGCACTTGAGAGTGGGAATACATGCAGTGGCAGGAATGCAAATCTGTGAAATCATTTCACTTTCTGCCCTAAAAAATCAAAAGTAAAATCAGGTCACTTAAAATATATTATTTTTTATTAAAGAAAAAAGAATTTGGCTTAATTAATCCAATAAAATGCCAAAGACTGATGATTACCTAAAGGTGGTCCACGAAGGGACATAAGAGTTATAGGAAATAAAGTGTTATGTCAACCTTTAACCACCCCTATGATTCATTTCTTCCATGGTCAGTTAGCTCACCAAAAGATGATGATGTGGTAATATCAGTAACCAGTGCAGGTTCCATTATTTCACAAAGATGCTGTCTCACTGACAAAAAAAATCTCTTGTCAACCTAATAAACATGTTTAAAAGATTTAGCTCTTGTGGATTCTCTGAATTCCGATTTTATGGAATGATTCAGATTCCAAATATTGTATTCCATCCCTAGACTATGTCCCAAGATTTTCTTTAGGAATATGTTTTTTTATCCTGAAACTCCTCCCAGTCTCTCTAAAACTGAAAAACTGTAGACTACACTAGTTCAAGTTGAAGTCAAACATCTTAGGAAACATTGAGCATGTATGATTTTGCTGAACAAATGGAGCTGTCTTTATTTGGTAACTTCTACTTGGCCCAAATGCATAAGAAGAAATCATGTTAAATTTTTTAAAAAAAGAAGTAACTATGCATAAATGTCTGTGTGCACACATACACTCACAAGCATATCCAGTGACACTTTCCTCTGCTCTAAAGTAAAATCATTCCCTTACTCATCGTGTGCCTGTTGCCTCTGTGAGATAAGCAAAATTATGGGTTTCTGCAACATGTGATGCTAAACCACCTGCAATAAGTGAGCAATAGTACAAAGAATTATGTAATAATTGCCAAAAAGTGTTTGGACCTTTTTTAGGAGTTCAGAGAAGAATGAAATCTGAAAATAATTTAAAGAACAGAGTTGCATTTTGTGGACAGGAAGAGATGAGCCCGGCCTCTACAGGTGGGCTCTGTGGGAGAGTAGTGAGGAATCCGCGAAGATGCACAAGTGAAATGTGTTCATAGACCAGGGGTGAGCTGGGAATGCTGTCCTGGAAGCAGAGGCAAGCCAGTGGGTGTTTCGAGCACTAGGAGATTGAGGAGCCAGGAAAAATGGATCCAAATATGTCTGTAAAACTGATCATTTCCTTATTTCCACGGATGAAATACTGAAATGGTGACCATTTGTCAGTTAACCCATATTTAGTTTCCCTAAGTTTGGACAGAACTTTTTCTAAAGGGCTTTGCAAAGAATCATTTTGAAAACATTTAGCTTTTTAGTTTAGAAAGAGAAATCTTAAACAAAGTTTCCCTATGTCTTTATTAACTCTTCATTCCTATTTGCAGTTTTTCCTCCTCCTCTACCCTTTTTCTCTTCATTTGAAATTTCACTTTGTCTCACAAGTTTTTTCCTTTGCCTTTTCTATCTTTTCTCCTATAATGCAAGGTTTTTTTCTTCAAAGTACTCCTTCTTTAAAATGTTTCTGTCTCCTCTTGGCAGGTTTTTCTTTTCAATTAGCATAATATGTATATTCATTTATTTATAATGTGTATGGATATACATCTTTTTGCTTAAGTTGAGATTATCTATTTTACTTCAACTCAAAGTAGAAGCCAATAGCATTTCAGCTTTCCCAACTCTATTTACATAATATAATAAAAAGCAACTCCAAATCTGTTTCTCAATTTGCAATGCTTCTTTGAATTTGTGGTTTTTTTTAAAAAATTTAATCTTCTCTTTCCTGCAAGTTCTTTGGCTTTTTACTTACTGTATTTACAACACCTGTAGTTTCTAAACTGAATTAAGACTCTTGATCTGACAATTGGACAAAATACTTGAGGCCACAGACGCCCTTGAGGTATGTGGCTTCCCTGCTCATATTCATTCTTTTCCTCTTAAATCTCCTTTGCTTGAAAGCCAGATAATCTAGTCATCTGGAAACAAAACTGAGACATGTAGGTGCTGGATTTGCTATTTTACTACATGGTATTTGCCAGGAACATCCTTTTAGTGCTGAAGCGGGCAGAGAAAAAGTTTACACTTGTATCTATGTTGCAGAAAAAACCCACAGGCAGGGACACATCGGCTTGGAAACAAGGCTCCTCTGAAAGTACAGGAACTGAAGGTGCCCTCCTCCTGGGGCAGGAGTTGGCTAATAGCTATTCACGGTGCACTGTGCACGGAGAACTCACCCTGCACTGGAGCTATCAGAGACAGGACCAGCGTCTCCCTTGACTGTAAGTACCCACTAGTGGCTGGCAGGTGTTTTCCAATTGTTTGGAGTTGCAAAACTTGATGAATGAGGCTCTCATTCACTTAAGAAACAATCCAAGTAAGGAGTCAGAGGTCAGGCTGCTTTTAAAATGTAATATAACATTCCATTAAAAAAATTCTTAAAATAGGGGAAATAACCAAAACATCTGGAGTAGGCTGCTGTCAGGAAGGTCTTATCAGCTATTGGCTTTGCAGGTAATGGTGCCAGGGAAGGCGGAGTGTGCTGAGCTTCTTGCCAGGACCACCGGGTGACCCTGAGCCTGTGGAGATATGTTCCACCTGTTTCTCCTCCGTGTGTGCCAGCTCCTCCTGCTGAAAACAGCTCAGCCTGCTGTTTGGATTTCTTAGAATTCCAGCCCCAGAGGACTTCTCCAGGGATAGATGGAGTTCACATTAGGAACTTTGCTACCTGGACCCTGGCAGGCTTTTCAGCCTTTGACTGCTTGTTGGAACAGTTCTAAGGAAGCATGAGTCTCTCTCACATGAGCATCTGTCTGTGCTTGCTGCTACCCACACCGAGAGAGACCTGGTGAAGCTCCAGCCCTGGGCATCCCAAACAGCCTGACCCCTGAGGCTGCTCCTCCCACCTCCAAACATATTTCACAGGTATCCAGAAGCACAGAGACAGTGGAAGCAGCCTGGAGAAAACCTAAAATTTTCAACATTCAAAAACATCAGAGTTTGATGTACATAGAACACTCAGTTCACTGAAGAGCTTTGTAATTATTGCAATAATTTGTTTTGACTTTCTGGCCCAGCCAAGGAGGGATCAATACATATCCGGGACATGGGAGAATGTGCAGGAGAGCACTGGAGACCATTTTCCTTGCCTCTGACTCACCCCAACTCCCCAGTGAAGCAGAAAGGAGAAAACATCATACCACCCTGGGGTGGCCAGCCTTTCTTTGACCATTATTGTGAATCACACAGTTCCTTTCCAAATACACAGTTAGCCATTGTTGTGGTTCAGCTAAGACTTTTAGCTCAAGGAAAGCTGTGGAAAAGGAGACAGTATGAAGCAGGAAGAGGAGGAAGAGGAGAGAACCAGGACAAATGCAAAAGGGAACTTACAGGTAAAGGAGGAGGAGGAGATCCACGAGATAGGAGAACTGGTCAGCCCATTTGTGAGTGCCATGTCCACCCCAGTGCCCCACAACAAGGGGACCCGGTTTTCTGAGGCATGGAAGCATTTCCACCTGGCCCCTGCTCGTGCTGGGCACCACCCTAACCAATATGCCACTTGCCACCTGTGTGGAAGGCAGGTGAGCCGTGGCCCCGGGGTGAATGTGGGTACCACTGCCCTGTGGAAGCATCTGAAGAGCATGCACAGAGAGGAACTGGAGAAGACTGGCCGTGGTCAGGCAGGGCAGCACCAGGACCCAAAGGCTCAAGGGCCCCAGCTCCCCATGGGCATTGAGGGTGACTGGGCCAGGCTCCTAGAGCAGGTGGGGACTCTGGCTTTGTGGGCCAGCCAAAGAGAAAAGGACCTTCTTAGGAGGGAGAGGGCAGTGGAGTGGCGGGAGTGGGCTGTGGAAAGGAGAGAGCGAGCTGTGGAGGAGGTGGAAAGGGCCATCCTGGAGATGAAATGGAAGGTGAGGGCTGAGAGGGAGGCCTGCCAGAGGGACACAGACCAGCCCACAGCAGCTCACCCCTTCCACTTTGTTTAAGTAGGGCTTGGGGAAATCTATTCCGAAAACACTGACTTTAGACTCAGCAAAAAGCCATTTCAGTTCCAGCTTAAATATATAGCAAAGCACTTTAGTAGGATTTTGTTTTTAAGAGAAACAGTGTGTACTATGGGATAATATCAGAAGGTCTGAATTAACCAAATGCCTATCTACAGGGTTCCTAGTGCTGTACTAATCAAAAACTTTAAAATATACTAACTAAATATAGATGTTGTTTTGCCACCATGAGTCTGTGACTTGTTTGTGGCAGAATGTACCAGCCAGTCACCATTGATGAGTGAAAAGAGTGGGAATTATGCCTAGCAGTTGGTTTTGGTAAAGCCGAAGGCTTTGATAGTTGAAGCCAGTCAGGTAGCTGGAATGCACCTGCATGACCAGAGCCCTCTAAGCAACCCCCACTATGAGCAGAGCTTAGGCTTCCTGGAACCGAGGTGTGTGCATGCCTATGGTGGTGATTCGAGAAGTGGATACGAAGCTTGCTCTGTGGAATCCAGCAGTGCAAGGACAAAGAAGCTTGGGCCGAAATCTCCAGACCTTTCTAATATGTACCTTTCTTCCATTGGTGCAGTGCTGTCTCATCCGCTTTTATTAAAGCTGTTTCATCACTATTACCTGTCTGAATCCTGCAAGTCTTTTCAATAACTTAATACATAAGTAATTAATGCATAATCAGCACAGAGAGAATTGAAGACTTTACAACTCCTTTGAATTAAACCTTAAAGATAGAGGACATAAAAATTTATTTATAAATAGTTAAAATATGATCTAGTCTCATATTAAGGTCTGTTAAAGGAGAAGGGGTTAGTGAAGAAGACATACAAGAAACTCAAAAACAAATGTGAAAAAATGGAGATGGGGTAAGTAGGAGAAACACAGACCAGAGGCACAAAAGTTAAAAAAGAAATGAAAAGGGACAGAGAAGAACGTGAACATAGAAGAAGAGAGACAGCTCTTAAGAAAAAATCACCACCAAATGATAAAAGAAACCATGACTACTTGGGAAAGAGGAAGACAGAGAACATTCTCTCCGATTCTGAAGTCAATTTTAGTGAGTTAGGTTGTTGTGCTTCATTTCCACAGAACACACAACCACTTGTCTGTTTGAGCGGTAGTTTTGGATTATTTTTTCTGCCTCTGAAATGCTGACTGCATATCCATCCATTGTTCTCAGATTTTTTAAAAAACAATTCCTCATTAAATTTTCAGAGGGTTTTTTTGTTTGTTTGTTTGTTTTTGGTTTTTTTTTAAAGGGAGACTGACAGTGCATAGAAAGAGAAAAATTCCCTGGGATGCTGAAGAAACACCTAAAATGTTAACTCAGGAACGGAGTAAAATCAAAACGGGGGCCTTTCTGCTAGAGCTGACTTTTGTTTTGGATGATTGCTCTAGAATCTGTTTTTAAAAGCACCTGAATTGGGAATAAGGAAAAGGGAATGATAAAAGCTGGGAAAGACAAGAAGAGATAAAGTCAGTGGTATCTCATTATCTTGTAGAAGCCTAAGTACTTTATGGGCGCTGTCGTCCCTGAAAGTGGACAAGATCTGGTGCACTAGTGGTGTCTTCCCTCTTTCAGTCCTCACCTAAGCAGCTCCTTCTGACTGCTTGTTCTTAGAGTCCGTCAGCAGCTCTGACAAACAGATCTGTCTTCCCTGTGAGCTGTGTGTGGAGCAGACAGTTCAAACACCAGGCTTGTGAAAAACCCAGGCTGTGCTGTACTCCTGTAATCCTTTTTTTCTCCTAGAAATGTGATTGGTATTAAAAATTTCACCTCCCATGTGGTTTCCCCACTGGGATGTGGTTCCCCTCTGAGGGCCTTCTCTAACTGCAATGGCAATGGTGGCTGGCAGACAGGGGCCAGGCACTTGGACTCGAGCCTTATTGAGCCACAGTATGCTAGAGGAGGAGAAAAGAGGCCACAATACGTACCCCTAATCTTACACACACACACACACACACACACACACACACACACACACACACACACAAAATGTTGTTTAAGAAGGTCAAGGAGTCGACAAATATTCAGGCTTTTACAAAACCAAAATTAAATAAACAGAATACCAAATATTGTAAATAGCCACCAGAGCTATCCTGCTAACTTTGATGTGCGTTTTTTAGCTTACAGTGTCTGTCTTACATGGTTCTTATTATTCTCTTCTTTCTTAGGCACTAAACCCTAACTGCTTTTGTTCCCTATGTTTCATGTTAGGTAATTTTCCTTATATTTTTCCCTAAATTTTGTCAAACCCAGTAAAGATTAGGAGTGACAAGGACAGGACCTATGGAAATGATGGAGTTAAAGTATAAAGCGTAGGTGTAAAAGAGAGGCTTGTGGCTTGTGCAGAGACTGAACTGTTGAGTCAGTTCTGGAATTTTCTTGCATCTCTCTGTGCCTTCTTTTGCTGCATCATCAGAGCTGGGTGTAGAGGGCTGGTGGCTCTGGGCTGAGGGGTTCTTTCTCAGCACCTTTTGCTCTAATGTAAAAATCCACTTCTGTGGTAGGCCCCTGGGGTTTTAGTTGAAGGTCCCTTTTCCATCTCAGCTATGAAGGCAGGTTACGTGCCACGTTGGAACCCTCGTGAAATTTCACTCTCAGGAATGCCCAAGAACATAACATCCACAGGTGTGACACTTGGACATTCTTGGCCTGTCCAAGTCTGAGGGGTACCATTGTTAGAATAATTTGGGGACTTTTCCATTTTACAGGATAACTAAGTTAACCATAAACTTTAAAGCTTTAACTAGTATTGCAGGAAAACACTACTCATGACTGACCAAATCCCTGTTGTTCTAACAATGATGAGCACTGCTGGGGTAGTGAACATGTAGCACATAGTAGGCATTTCACACCTGCACGTTGACTTAGTAATTTCTAGGGAATGAAGGGAGAGGGTAGAAAATTCCCACTGCCCAACACTTACGGTAGCCAGGTGGTAGCTTCTTTGCATATGTTCTCTCACTGGATCCTTACATCACCCTTGCGATGTTGGGATCGCTGTCCCTGCTCACTGACAAGACAGCTAGGGAACTGGGATTCCAGGGGCCAGAGTTAGTAAGTGATGGATGAGAATTCAACCCAGGTCTATCAGATTCCAACATCTATGTCTGTTTTTTCATTATCCTATACTGTCTCCTAGAATCAATCACATAGTAGATTTATGAATATAAATGCAGAGGAAGGAATGAGTGAAAGAGAGTGAGTGAATGATAAATAGTGGGGAGAAAAGAAATATGCCTGGGACATTTACTCTGTGTCATGTACTTCATTACTGTGCATAAATTTAATTCACCTGAGAACTCTGTGAAATATTTATTATGACCCCAATTTTAGAGATGAGTTAGCTGAGACTCATGGGGGTTAACTACTCGATGAGGATATGTAGCTTATAAGTGGTCAAATTAGGATTTGATATTAGCTCTACCTGCCCCTGAAGTTAACTCCTTTCATATGCACCCTGGTCTGGATATGCACGCTAAAGTCTCATCCCAGCTGGGCGCTTTATTAGTGACTCAGCCAGTTGCTCAGACTCTCCAAGTTCTGATTTCTCATGTATAAAATGCCAGATACCCTCCTACCTATTTTGGATGCTCGTTGAGAGCATCACAGGATAAAAGCATGTAAAAAGGATTTAAAGAGTTCGTAAGTTATTAAACATACAATGGGGATTATAAGAATATTAGCATGAGGAATCTATAATGTTTGGCAGGATGTTAAAAGATCCAGGGACAATCTGTATCCTGTAACTGGTTATATGGATTTGGTGAGAGAGTATTCACTAATTTTCCAGGAAGGAATGGCCTATGGTTTTCCCTCTCAGCCCCAAGGCAAACATGGGTACAGAAGAGAAAATTTAATAACATGGAAGACAATGTCCTTCCTTTTAAAACTGAAATTCATGGGTTGAATTTTATGGTTACATATTTGATTGAATACATATTACCTATAAACATTGACACCAAGAACCTACAAGAAATCCTTATAACAAAACACCAAATATTATACCATTAGATTTTTTTTTGTTTTATTTAAATTATTGAAATAAAGCCCACTGTTAAAATTGGGAATTATTTGTGGCAGAACAATTTAAAATCTTTTTCTATATGCTCAGAACTACAATGGCAATTATCTAAAAGATTAATACATAAAATCAACAAAAGACACAAATACTTGGATAATGCATAAATATACTCATCTGACATCATTCCACAGAGTCTGAGCTATTTAAAGAGTTCATAAGTTATTAAAAATACAATGGGGATTTGTATTCCACTGTTAAATTAAATTACCGATATTTGGCAGGACTAGGAATCATAAGTTATTTAACATTCTTAGAACTAGAAATGAAACAGAGTATAATTTTTTCTCATCCCATGTAATAGAAAATGTTTGAGAGTTAATGTGGATATTTCTTCTACTTGAGGTTTTGAAAAGCTAGAATGAAATCATAATGCCACATGTCAGCTGATTAACACACACAATAGTGATATCAACAAAATAACAAAATAATGTTTATTGAGCAATTAATATATGCCACACTATATACTAAGAACTTTTCACACATTGTTTTAAAAACCACAACAATACTTGTGCAGATACTTGTCTTATCCCCTTCATATAAGTGGGAAAGCTGACTACAAAGATATGAAATAATTTGCCCACAGTCACAGCCAGCAAGAGGAAGAGCTGGCGAGAGAGCTCAGATTCCAGTGATTAGAGGCTGGGAACTAACTACTATAAATTGAAGTCAGAGGGCCTACTTTACTTCCTCTTTTCTCTTGCCCAGTCTCCTACTGCCTAAGAAATAGCCCAGGTTCTGAAGAGGTATGTAAGGACAGGTTTCTTCTTGTTAACTCCAAAATAAAAACAATGGGAAAGCTGGTACGGGAAATGGCTTTGAACAAATTAAATGTCTGCTGAGCATAAAACTCATTCTTTCACCAGGATTCACACTGCTCTCTGCCCTACTTTTCCTTCACTATCTGCTTCAATCTTTATCAAAAATAGAAATTTAAGCTATTGAGACTATTTTCTCCAGAAATATTAAGGACTTGGGATCACAGATCATATGCTCTGAGAGCCCAAAGTCAGACAGTAAGAATTCCCCTTAGGTTTCTAGAAGCAATTCAGCTTCCCTCCTTCCTCAGCAGGAATTAATTGGCTGAGGGCCAAGGAATAAGATCTTTTGGAAGAACATTCTGAGTAATGATGTGACCTGACACACCTTGGCATGTTATACTACAGATTTTCAAAGGCTTTAATGTGACTCACCTTTTCCACGGAGTTATTTTCCATAATCATGGAGATCTCTGGCTTAGCTTAAAGGCAAGAAAACACAGTTAGTGACACAGAACTCCAATGTTACCTGGCCACATGTATGCACGTGTGTGCAAGATTCATCGTTCATCAGATGTTAAACGTCCATTGTGTTAAATTCCTAGGAAGGAAAGGTGGGAAAATCATCTAGAAATTTATATTCTCATGAAAAATACAGACAGATAAACTAGAAATTAGAACACACTGAGGTAAGTACCATAATTGAGGCCATGTAAGATTTGAAAAAAAGCTTTTAAGAGAAGCTACTAACCCAGCCTTGGGGAATAAGAGGAAGCTTTTGAAAGGTGAAAAATCTGATACTTGAATGATGATTATCTGTGAGTCAGGTGAAATGGGGAAAGTGGAGGAGGGGAGGGGCAGGTGGTGGGGAGAGGGTGGAAAGGAGTAGGCTACACATTCAAAGGCCTAGAAGTACAATGTGATTTATAGGCCTCTGAAAGGGATATGAAAAACACTTAATACTTTAGTTGTTTGGCACTAGAAAATATCAGGGACTCTTTCAGTGATTTTATTGTCCTGCTAGATTGTAGGTGCCTCAAAGCCAGGCTGTTTTATTCATCTCTTCCTCTCAAGCACTTAACAAAGCCCAGTGCAAAGTAGACAATGAGTACATCATGTTGAACTTCAATGGTTTTAAGTAAGTTATGGAGTACCTCAGACAAAGCTGTCTATGTAGCAGTGGAAGAAATAGTAAGACCATGCCACAGGTGCTGTTACTGCCTTCAAACCACTTGTCATTTACCTCTACTTGCTGAGGCCTCTTGCTGGGCATACCTGTGATTCTCCCCTGAGGATTTATTGGGGTTAGGAGAGAACACTGAGTCCACAAGTAGGGCAAACTAAAAGTCTTAGAGAGTTTACAGTAATAAAAGATGGGGAGTTGGAGCTAATACCCCGGCTTTCTGGTCTTCCTTTGGGATAACTCTGATGCATGTTCTCCCAGAGTTCCCCAGGGACTGAGCTCTAAGCCCACAGCTTGATCATGTCCATTCTATTATCCTCCCTTCTGATGTTCCTTTCCTTCCTCTTCTGGTGTTTCCCAGGATTACTTCTCAAATGAATGAATTCAACTCACACCCTTGCCTCTCTGTTTTCTTTCAGGGGAACCCAAACCGAGATTTAATCCTAGAACACCAATGAAAGAAGGCATATTTCTGACCTCCCATTAGCAACAAATACCAGTAGAATGAAGGATGTGAAAGGAAGAAAAATTACTAAGTTATAGGGTTGATAGAGATTCTTTTTGAGGCTCAGGACAATCAGGTGCAGAGCCAAGGATTGGCGAAGAGCAAATTTATGATGGCAGGTGACTTCCCACTAAGAAAAGTAAAGTTAAGGGAGACTAATAAGGGAGATGCAGGAAGCAACAAGGGAGCTGGGCAAGCTTCTGACCCCTAGCCTATCAGAGAGTGAAGGCATGTCTGTTAGAGAATGAAGGCATTGTTCAGGAAGAGGAAATAAACTGGATTGAGGGCATGTAGAATGGGTCTGTGGTACACTTGGGTATTTAAGTTTTTCATATTCTCATTCTTGGCTCATTCTACTGGAGGAATCAACAAGAGATGCAGAATGAGTTCTGAATAAGACATGCACTGTACTTCTGTGCCCAGGCCACTATAATATATGTTTGGGTGGCACCCAATAGGTTCAAGACTAGATGAAACTATTCTGACACAACCTAGCCAGCCCATTTGCTAAAGGAAAAAGCCCTGAAAGCAGGGAAAATCTAATTTAATCAACAAGCAGAGTCTTATATTTTTAAGCATCTGCCGAAAGGAGTTTAAAGAAGAAACATCAATGTTAAGATAGATGAATAGACAGGTAGGTTGATAAGAGTGATATATGAAAGAGTCAAAAGCATTCAAGACCAAGAAATACTGACACAATTTAACTGTTGACAAGGCAATTAGATCAAGTTATGGTGCAAAAATCCTTAGTCAAATGGAATATGGTTTGCCTTACTTAGAACTGATATTTCTTTGCACATCCCAGATAGCTGCCTTCATTGATTTGCTAATAGTCAGACCAGATGAGCCAGTTTCATGTTTGTGCTAAGACAATCATGCCTCGGTGAGAGAGCTGAGGGTAATAATCGATAAATGAGATGAACAGTCTTTTCCAGCTTTTCATAGGACATTGTTTAGGCCCCTAAGGAACCTGACCATTAGAGACAAGGGATTATTTCCCAGCCCATCCATGGGGAGAGTTGGAGATGGAGGGAAGGAAGGGGGGGGAGGGCAGGAAGAAGAGGATGAGAGCCAGAGAGAGAAATATAGGAAAAGCTATAAGCCAGAGGCTTCAAACTGTATTAATTTTTGCTGTAGCTACTCCATTTTTATGAGCTATGGGGCTGGCATTTCCTTCAAAACACTGAATTGTATGACCTCTAATAATAATGCAATAAGATTCTAAGTAAATAGTAAAAACAAAGATTTTTTTTACTTGTTCTGCCATTAATGACTTATGTTTTGTAAAGTTAATTTCTTTTTGTTTATAGCATTTCCAAAAACAATTAATTGCTCACTCACATACTGCTTTTCTCTTTGCCTTAATTTAAAAATGCTGTTTTAAAAAACACAGTTCTTAGTCACAGAGATGAAAAAATATTCAAAGCTAGAGGATTCTGTTGACGAATATTTCCTTGCTTCACTGAGCAAAATAGAATTTTCACATTTCCCCCCAAATCTGGACCCTGCAGGCTCCTTTGCTGGAGTAGTGGACAGGCCACCTCAGTACGACAGTGAGGGTGTGCCTACAGAGCTTCTCGGGCGCCGTGTTCATCATCTTCCTTTCTTTACATTGGCCTTATTCTGTCCTGCTCCTGCAAGCAACTCAGGCACTTAGACAATGAAGCAATTACACTTTGGCAGTTATAGTTAAAGAGATTTCCAGTATTATTGGGAAACGTTAAAATTGTAGATGAGGGAGTGGTCACCAGGAAACTGACCAACTTATAGCTTTCTGTATGATTTCAATTTATAAACTGAGTCATCATTGTTTTACTTCTCCCCCTCATCCTCACCCCCAACATGAAGGGCAAGTATCAAGGTAAACAGACCTTCGGAATAGCTACCCTCACATGTTTACTCCAGGTACAACAGGTCGCTTTCTGTCTAGGGAAAAAGGTAGGCAGGCAACATTGACAGGAGGATGGCAGGGAGTACAGCGCACAAAAACTCTTACCAAAAACCTTGATCGTGGTAGAGCTCCTCAAGGTTTTGCCAGGCCTGACTGTAACGTGGCAAGAGAACTTCCGGTCATTATCATGGATTTGGACTGGAGAGAGGTAGAGCCCATAGTCTGCCCCTAGCTTGATTCTGTCTTTAAATAATGTAGAATTGCTGATGAGCTGACCTTGGGTGATAAGCATTTCCTGGGTTCCATTACCTTCCTGTGAGAAAAACAGTCACCAATTACTGACACTTAACTGTGCCAGCACAGAGCCAGGTATTCCACAAGTATTAATTCATTTATATCTTGTAAAAATACAGATTATAAATAAAGAATTGAAATTAAGAGCTATTTAATATGGTACAAGCAAAATATCATTACCCTTGACTTTCAGTTAAAAATTACTGCCACCTTCTCCTAATATAAACAAAATTTGCTGCTCTTCTGACTAGAACTTCCACTTTGTAACCCTGTATAAGCTGCGTGTCTGGGGTGAGATTTGAAGGGCACAGCACTGGGGGCTACCGGCAGATCATCATTCTCCTTTCAGGTTCAGAAATCTTAGTGCTAAGCCTCAGAAGGCTTTATAAGCTTTGCTTTTAAAATTTTCAGCTGAACTGGATGATTATAGTTTTGCCCTCTCTTCCCAGCATTACTTTAGAAAAGGTCTCATTTTAGGGCAAAGACTAGGATAAGGTAAGGAGGCTCTAAGGCACATAATTTAAGGAAGCATTCACTCCCAGTGTTGTAAATGCAGGCTAGGCACCTGAGGGTGAGTGCCTCCTTAAATTTTGCACTGTAGGCATCTCCTTTCCTTCTTATCTCAGTCACGGTCTTCCCCCTTCTGCCCTTATTTCTGTGTTGGAGCTACCTTTAAAGAAGACACATGAAGAGTAGGCTGTAAATATTAATCTGAACTTTGGAGCTCAGAGTTCATTTGGAGTATGTGGCTTCTCTATTTCACATCCTTTCTTGGGTCTGTGAAGAAAAGCTCTTGTTATTCTTGCCCTATTCAGAATTTCCACAGGCAAGGTCCTGGGGTTGTCACAGTGTTGGTCAATGTCAGTAACTGTGCTAAGGGCCCCGTAAAAAGAGAACTCTTGAGGGGTACAAGGGTCAAGGAAGGGTTATGTCCTTATACCACTTAGTATAACTCAATATTGTCAGCTGAGTTGCTTTGAAAACATTCAAATGCATAAGCTTCTCCTCTGGAGATTTGAACTCAGTTGTTCTGGGGAGAGACCTAGGTTGGGCATTGTTTTTTGAAGGTGTTCAGAGGAAACAGAGCTAAGAATCACTGGTTTAACTCTACACACCAGGTGAAACTCATGCACAGGGCTCAGGGCAAATGGAGGGAACTGAAGTAGAGAAGAGTGAACAGGAATGCATCTGATGTGGAAGAGGCCATGAGATGATGAAAACAAAGATCTGACTTGGAATCTTCTACCCTGAAGTCAAGTCAGGTAGAAGAAATGGAAGCCAGGTGAGAGAATTCAAGTACAGACTGGGAGCAGAAACAGTAGAAATATGAACAAAGGCTTCTTAAATAGTTTATATAAATGTTTCCAGAATATACTTAGAAAATCTTATGTAAGACACAATTCTTTAAGTGACTATGGCTAAGATTGGTATCAGCTTTACAAACAGCGAATTACACACCTTTATAGCCACATAAAGAAGGACCTACAAGTCTATTCTGTTGCCTTCTTAATGAAGAACGGTACAGACAGTTAAAGGGAGAGAGCTTATTTTCTAGAGACAAGGGCTCCAAAAGTAGCCTTACATACTGGGTGGCATTCTACTCAGCATTTGCAGATCTGGAAAATGCCTTTTCCTTTAGTGTGTAGCTGGGTGTAACTAGCCAGGGTGATTTAGTTGGTGGAGGAGAGATACACTAAAAACAAACAAACAAACAAAACCCCAATTTATTCAAAGCTTTTTTTTTTTAATTGTGTTTTTCTGGGCAGTTGACTATTGTAGAGGGAAGGGTTTTTTCCTTTGTTGGGAAAGAAGTGATTCAGTTGCCAAGTATGCCTTGTGACCTACAACATCCAGAGATCCTGAAAGAATCTCAAATCTCAGTTATAAAGGGGCCGAGGCAAGAATGCATATGAGTGGCTCCCTTCACACAGCAAATGGGAGGGGAGGTGGAAAAAACTAAAGAAGGTGAACATTTAAATGTCTGGAGCTGGGAGAGGGAGAAATATTAACAACACCCATATCATGCTATCACCACTACTAAAATTTTATATTCTTATTAGTCATAGCTTAAATTTATTAAGCACCTACTGTTTAAGGCACCGGGCAAAGTTCTTTCAAGTCTTATCTTCTTCTTTTTTCTTGCCTGGGAGACCTCTCTCTCTTTTTTTAAAGTGTATTTTATTGATTATCCTATTATAGTTGTCCCATTTTTTCCTCCTCTTTATCCCCCTCCACCCTGCACCTGCCTTCCCCCCAGCATCCCTCCCCACCTTAGTTCATGTCCATGGGTCATACACATAAGTTCTTTGGCTTCTCCATTTCCTATACTATTCTTACCCACCCACCACCTATTTTGTGCCTACCAGTTCCTATTGACTCTTTACAGCAATCTGGAGTAAGCTGAGGTTAAGTAACATACTCAAAGGTCACACAAAGTAAGAACAAAGTAAGAAGGTACTTGAGTCACAGCACCAAAAAGCAGGGATGCCCAGGACCAGGGGCAAGTAAGCCTCGGACACAACACACAGTAATGGAAAACAAACCATCACACATACACACAATAAAAACCTTTAGGGAATATCAGAAATGAAAAAAAAAATAAAAGAAATTCCCAGAGGCCAGAGGGCTTTGTGTAAGTTATAGACTCCAGAGGTGTGGGCAATTAATTTGCTGAAAGAGCCCTTGGCAGTCATGCACACTATGACTCTAGGGGTCATAGAATATACTTCAACTGCTACCTGATAAGGACAGTGTTAGGGTTCACAGGAAAGTGACTGGTAAGGGAATCTCATTTTGTAGAATCTTTATTCTTGCCTGTTTTTCTCTTCTTGTTCTTTAAAGAAACAATTTTGGCAACTTGTAAAAGTATGAATAAACATATCTAAAACTTTGTGGGACTCTCAATTTGATGGACCCTTATGATTTAGTGGGAAATGTGGATTGAACCAGATAACCTCTACTAGTCCTGACATGCAATACACCAACTACATAATACAAACTGACCGCCCTCCAGCCTCTCTGATGGTCAGTCAGCTTCTTCAGGACTATTCCTCATCTACCTGACTAAATTAAGGACTTATGGAGGGTCTTAAAAGTAACCCTTTGAATTTAGAGATTAGTTTTTAACACCTACTCAGTGTGGGAACGTGCAAAGCTGTTCAGTTCTGTTACCCTATTTAGAGCTCACCACAATACTATGAGGTCAGCACTAAAATGAGTCCCTTTTATAGACGAGGTAACCGAAGCTCACATTTGGCAACATATCCAAGATATGAATTCTGGGGCAAAAGGGAAAGCACATGTCCCTATATGCACTTATAAAACTATCCTCCCATATTTTAACTAAGTGGAAAAAGTTGATAAAAATTCTACAATTAGACTTTTTAAAAAAATTGCTACATAAAGCTGTGCATTGCTCAACCTCTTCTCCTCTGTCAACTTTTACACATGCACCTGTTAGGGACATGATGCCCTGAAGGCTCAGGAAGCACAGAATGGTTGGAAAATACTACTCCTTGAACAGCATGGCAGGGTCTCAAAACAAATGACCAATAGCCTGCCTTTATTTAAAATGTTGATATTTTGTTCATCATGGATTTTCCCAAAATTTGGATTTTAAAAATATTTCATTAATAATTATATTGTGATTACTGATGTTTTGGGCACTCCCTTAAATTGTGCACCCAAGGTGAGGACCCTATGTACCCTAATCCTAGCTCTTGGGTCACACAGCTAGTATATGGTAGAGCAAGGGCTCAAAAACAACAATTTCCCTCCAAAAGTCATGTTGTTTATAACTTTGCTATACATAGCCTCACAAGCATAATAGAATAAACAGTCCTTGCCTTTTCTGCCTAGAGTCTATTTGGGAGGAACTCATTCACAGGAAAAGCAAATACAAAATCATACTACAGAAGAGAAAGAAACACATAATTAAGTTACATACAGGAGTTGGATAAGATGATTTGCATGACGAGGGCTGGCTGAGTCATTTTGAAACATGAGATACTGCTTCCCCATGTCCCTTAAAGACCCTACAAACCTGAAAATGGTTTGTGGAGGCTTCCCTATATTTGTACTACAATCAGAATTTTCAATTCAGAAAAGGGACCTGGGTACATTTGATATAGTGACATTATTTTGTCCCTGGGATGGCACAAGCTTCGTGTCAGAGCTGGCAGCGTGGACCACAGCACACGGTGGGTGTTGAGTGCATAGAGCTCATCAATAAATTCCGTTAACAGTATTGATTGCTGTGTCTTTATCTCCAAGTTGCTTCCTATCTTCATATTCCCTCCATTTATTCGCCATCCAGCCTGTGCTATCAAAGCAGCTTCTTGCAAAGCTCCCCACATCCGCTTTGCAGAGCACCAGAACAATATTTTTCTAATCATCACAATTGGTTGTCAACACTTTGTGGGTTGGCTAGTTTGAACGATGGTGAAGACAATTAGAGTCAGCTGTCACCAGGTGGAAGGCCACAGTTTGTTTTCTGAATAGTGAGGCTTCCCACAGGCACGGGAAACCAGCATTGTTTATTAGCCTCATTTGTCTCTTTGCCTAAATATAAAACAGCAAAAATATTTTAAAACACTATATTGAAAGCATACATTTACAAGCAAAATTTTTTAAAAATATGAGCATCTAGGTTTTAGTTATATACCTTTATCGCTAATATTCAACTGCTTCCTGAAATATTCCTCTCCTTCTTGCCATGATTTTACAAAGAAAAATCATGGGTTTCTCTTTAAACACCAACTTTGGGAACAAACATTTCCTCAACACTCCACCGCCCTACCAATTACCAAGTTGTACTCACTGGTCCCAGGATCCTACTACATGTCTATCATTTACTGGCCAGCTGATTTTTAACTATTCAGCTTAACCATAATTTTTGAAAGAAGTTATCTCAGGTCCATCTAGTAAGAATCAAACTATTTTCTCTGTTTTTTAAATAAATTTTAATCAAAATTGTATTTCATGGTAGGAAACATATCTATTATAGTTTGTATCCCTGCAGGATGATGGTCAAACAGATTCACATATTTATTAGACTGAATTGAAATATATACTGTGGGCAATCAGGACCATAATTTGGAATGAAAACAGAATACTAGGGTACACGTAGAAACTCTCAGAAGAAGCCTGAAAATTCTCCTGATGACTGTATGTTTGTGGCCCCGACATAAAAGGGGAAACATTTCACTTGTCCTTTATCTACCATCTGCATGCCATCCAAGCATACATGTATCCTGCGATTTCTTACCCATTGCCCCACCATTCACTCAGTGTCCACTGAAAAGTTAACTCTTTGTGTCCACTTAGTTCTCTCTCATTCTAGGTCAGTGTCGGATAACCTATCTCTTTGCGCCTGATACTTGTCTACTTCAGTGTAGTCACAGTTGTAGGGCAACTTCCTGAAATGCCAAAGATCCACTCTATGAACTCATTTAACCCAGCCTTAGTAAGGGATCAGATACGTATACCAAATGGTAATTTTCTAATGATAACTGAGAATCCCAATAATAACTTTCTCCATGAGGGTCATAACCGATTTGATTAGATTCTATAAAATTCCACAGCTAGGAAGACATGACTTTTATTTTCCAGTGACGTACATTAAAATAATTTTAGTTTATGAAACAGTTTCCAGGATTTAATAAAGAATTGAAGTGGGAGTGCGTGCAGCTTCCTGGAGTTACCGAGTTTAGTATCGCAGGTTTCTGCCCTCCTGAGCTCATCTTCACATCTCTACATTTTAATCTTTCTCTAAAAGCCTCATTATATGATGTTTGTGAGACCAACTGGCTTATCATTATGATTGCTATAGCTAGTTTAACATGAGATTAAAGAACTAAAATATAGTTGAAGAAGATATTTATGTCCTCTGCAGACATAAATGTGTAAGTCATGACATAAAAAAGCTGCAGTTTATTTCTTAATATGAGGAAATTAGATAATTTCATATCAGACTCACTGAATCCTGCAGCTGTCAACAGTGAGGAGCATGGATGTAAATCAGAGGAGCAAAGAGATTTTGGCATTTAAAAATGGAATGCCCAGTAGGAATTTAATCAGCACATTTGCCAATATAATATTCCCTTTGAAGAGAGGTTTCTTTCAAAAAGATACCTCAAGTTGTCTGTATCAAGATGCATTAGTTAAAGTGACAGCATGGCTTGAGGTTCCAGCAGAAGTTTAGAATTCACCCTCTCCATGTGTGACCTTAGGGCATGCTCTCTGCTCCTCATTTATCTTAACTGTCCCTGCAGGATCCAAAGATGATGCCTATTTAGACTTCTTAGTTTCTTGAAAGAAAAGTACCAGATAAGGATGTCTTTTCAGTTATCTAGTCACTGATACATAATGAGCTGCTACTCATTAACTGATCAAATGCCCAACATCAATTTAGTGACCATCAATTTAATATGAGAACAAGAATGGAGCTGCAGGGAAGGGAGACAAAGAGAAAGAGATCCATTCAATCATGCATCGGGTGTCTGTGTTCTAGCCCTATACCAACTGCTAGGAGTTTTTGAAGTTAGTGATGCAGTTTTTTTGTTCTGCAGATGCTTGGGCACACAACTGACAACTTTACATTTACTTGGAAAAACAGATTACATACCCTAAACATAAGTTAAGGCACTACAGATCAACCCACTAGCCAGCAAAAAATCTCTACAATAAAGGTTTATTGAACATCATTATTATTAAACTTTATTATTCTTACTGATAGTTGAATTTATGATAATTAGGGTGGAAACTCTTTGCCTGTTGGTGGAAAATATTAAAAATGTAAGCAACATACAGAAAGTGCATTTCCATTACTGTCATGGTTGGTGCGGTTTCTGCCCTTCTGAGGTCCTCTCCGCTTTACAGTCTTTTCCTAAGAACCACATGGTATCCGTTTGTCAAGAACAACGGACTTACACTAACCACAGGCATAATGCCCAGGAAGTCTAGCATTTCAGAAACCAATCCCCGTGTAAGAAAAGTGTTTTCTGACAGATGACGAAGAGACATTGTAAAATTTGGAACAGTTCCAGAAAGTTACTAGACTATGTTTTCTTTTCCTCCTACTGACCACCCAAAAAATACCTAGAGAGTGAAAAACTATCTGCAGGTTGTATTTTAAAGCCTATTTGCAGTTGGTTATATTGGATTTGCCACATTACCACAGAAATCTTTTTATGTGAAGGATCTAGTTTCCAAGACAGTCCATAAAATCTAGGTAACTTGTGGTACAAATGAAAAGCCCCACAAATACAGTTTTTTGCAAACTGTATCAGTTGCTACATTTATGAAAGTCTATGAGTTCTGTGAGAATTTTTAAATTTTGTGTTTTTATTGTGATAACAATCTAAAAATATACTTGTATTCTGGGATATCTAAATGGACACTGATGTGATTCTCAAAATTATTTATAATTATCTTTATAATATTTTAGTCTTGTGTTATTGTAACCATGCAGAAATCTTATTTTCTTTAATCTACCCTTTATTTTGACTTTTTCCCATTGATTCAAGCTGGCCTCATCCAGTGTCCTGACTCACCCACTTCCCTCTCCCTTGCTCAAGCATTAAGCCCTCAGGACAAGGAGGTTCTGGTCAGCATCTTGTAGTCGTAGGAACAAGATCCTGGGTCTATTGACTACAGAGACAGAGTTTTCAATCAAACTAAACATAGTATCTTGGTCTCAGTTGTGTTTTAGCTCCAGACCTGGGAAAGCAGAACAGTCCCACAGGACAAGTCCTTGCAAAGTTAGACAGAGCAACTCCACAGCTGACATCAGGACCAGGCGCAACCATCAGCTACCCCCTCCCTACCCTAGCACCAACCTAGCAGAGAGACCACAGCCCTAACTGCTTTGGTCACAGTGATTAATGACTTTTCCCCTCTATAATCCATCCCCTGGAAGTCACTGGGGAGCCTGGTTTTTGAGCGTGAGCTACCTGTGACTCCAGGCATGCTCCATCTTAATAAATCCTTATTTTCTTTGCTGCAAACTCCTGTGCACGTGTTATTGGGCTTTGACATGCACAGGCAAATGGACCCCTTAAGTCCAGTAATATTATCATCTAATATTACAGTGTTAGAGGTCTAATGTGTATATTAGCTAATAGCTGCCTGCCATTTGATTGGCTTGCCTTGGAAAATTTCTCATAACAAATCCAGATATCTGGATTTTTGTTTTTTTGAAGTCAGAAAACATGGCTTTTATGGATCTGCTGGTCCCTGTGGCAGTAATAGAGCTGAGCAGTAGCTGTTTGTCACAGAGGGCCTGCCTCTATCAGGTACAGTTTCCAGCTGTATTTTATAAGCATTAATTAGACTTTGTGTTTCCCAATCTAAAGCAATGGCATGTACTTCCCAGGATATGATGGTAAGTATTCTGAGAAAAGAGGATCTATCCCTTGGCATATGCTGCTTGTAAAACAAACATTTGTGAGTAGGGACTTCTGGATGTGGCTCCTCTCCCGGGCAGCATCATACTCTTTTCTGTAATTAGAGCTTGGCGCATAGCTTGAAACAGAAATAGAAACTAACCTTTAGAAACTAATTTCTAAATTAGTGCATGCATAGACCTAGAGACTTGCTCAGCGTTCCCCTCCCCCTTCCACAGCCATTCCCCAACCTAACACATAATACCTGTCTCTCATCCAGTATGTTTGTTCCCTATTATTATTTTTACTCATTTTTATTTCATTAATATTTAAAGATCATTGCAGTTATCCACTGAAAAGGGCAACACTTACCACCAACCATGCAAAGGTGAACTCAGGGGAAATTTCTGAGGTGATGTTTTCAAGGCATGGTATTTCCAGAGTCTGATTCAGCTCTATTTCTTTTGTATTGTTGGTTCTCCATTCATGCTGTGTAACTGTAACAAAACACAAGGTGAAAAAGACATGGATCTGTGACTGGTTTATAAAGCACTTTTTATCAAAGGAATGAGAATTGTTTTAGTAAAAGATTCATCTATCCCCAGGGTCAACCTAAGGAGTAACAAGGCAAAATCCCATTATAGTCCTTACTATACAAATGGCAAAACAGAGACACTGAGAAAAGTTACAGATAATCTATCCTAAAAGAATCCAGCTCATAATTTGACATGTTCTTCTGCTTTACCTGCAAATTCATGCTTTGGTCTTCAGATCACATTTACTTAATCAGATAGAATATAAAACATTGAAACTTAGCCTCTAACTCTCTTTTTAAATGTTAATAGATAATATTTCTAAGTCTGTGAACCTAAAACAGCAAAATAAGTGGAAAGTACAGAGAGTTCCCATGTGACCCTTGGCCCCATGCCTGCACGACCTCCCCCACTGTTAACATTCCTCACAACAGCCTATGTCCATTACAATTGGTGACATACCCTGGCACATCATCATCACCCACAGTGTGCCGTTTATTTACATTAGGGTTCATCCTTGGTGTTGTACAGTCTATGGGTTTGGGGCGGGGGGCTCCACCCGCAGGGCCCCTCTGGCCACCACGGATGAGAATAAGTCTACCAAGACATGATCTGCTTGGGGGGGAAAGGTGGCCGATCTCTCAAAGGAGAAGGGCCGAGAGCCTCTTCCTCAATGGGCTTTTATTAGGTTCATTTTACACAGGAATACAGGTAAAGCATGAGCTAAATCTTTGTCAGGCAGTAAGGATCAAACAATAGATAGCATACAAAGAACTACAAGGGCTTATTCTGAGTCAGGGTCTGTTAGCTAAAGGGCTACAAAACTTTGGGAAACAAACTCATTTCCTGCTCAGACCCTTATCATTTAATTGAGAGCATTCTTAGCAAAGCAGGTTTCACAGGATTTTGTATATTCTTTCTTTGGCCTGATCACCCAGGGAACCCGCCCTATCCAGCACAGAACTATATCGCCCTCTGTCATTATTTCAGGCTTAAGTCAGGCAGGGGAAGTAAGGCAGGCAAGAGATTAGGAGACTTCTCGAAGACAGAATGAGGACTCAGGCTATGTCAAAGCTGGGGGTCCATCACCCCCTTTTCCTATAGCCTCCCAAGTCCTTCCCTGGGGCCTCCCCATGATCATGCCTGTTTTAGGTCGTTCCCCCCTTGGGGAATCTTACCCGTCATTGGCTAACTGATCAAGCATTGGGGGCCAGTTATAGATGAAGTAAAAGGAGCAGAAGCAGCACCCCTGCCAGGGAGATAAGCTTTGTCTCCTTAGTGGCTTATGGTCCGAAGGTTGCTCACTCAGCCTTAGCTGTGGGGGCGGTTTACAGCTCCTGAAACCAGGCAGGCTGGTTCCTAACAGGTTTGGACACATGTATAATGATGTGTTCACCGTTGTGTTATCATACAGAATAACTTCACTGCTTCAAAATTTTCTACGCTTCCTACATTCATCCTCCCTCCTACCAAACTACTATCAATCACTCACCTTTTCCCTGTATTCATAGTTATATTTATAGAGCTTATAAACATTCATTCAAGGAAGGAATGATACAGAAAAATATATAAGGAAAGTCTAAGGAAGCATCACTAATAAATTAGGTAGTTGTATTTTTAAGGCAATATGAGATAAATATGTGTCTATAGTCTTTTGAGGGGGAAATTTTTTTATACACATATCCATTATGCACATATCCATTTTTGATTAAACTCTAATGGCATCAAATAATTTATAATGAAAACAACTCTATCATCCTAAAATCCTGAAAATCTTATTTTTATATCTATACAAATGTTGTTTGTATATGTGTGTTTCTCATACTTTGCAATCCTATGAACCAACAAATATTACCTGTCATTTTTATTAAAAAATGTTTTGCATGATTCTTAAACTATTTGTGGTTGGGATTTTTAGAGGCTTTATGTCATTCTGTCATAGATACCCATCATTATTTGTTTAGTCCCTTTCAACTACTGAGTAATCATGCTCTTTCATTTTGGGTTTTTGCTTTACTTAGACTATTACAATCTATTAATATGTAGCAAAGATCATTCTTATACTAAAAGCTTTCTTCTGACCATTCAGCTACTTCAGAAGAATTCCCAGAAGCACAATTAATGAATCATGGGGTATGAACATTCTCATTATTAACAGTATGCCAGTATTCTTTAGAACTTTGTTATATTTTAATCTCTCATAAGTTCCAGCTATTCTTTTTATGCTTTCCTCTTCCTATCCTTAACTAAAACCAGGCCTTCTCATTAGGGAACATCTCCCCTGCCTCATTCTCAAACAGTGGTTGTTTATTTCCTTGTACCCTTGTTTCCTCAAGATTGGGAGGCGGGGTCAGTGCCTTCCTTGCTCTGCACAGCTACTTCCAAGTATTACTCCAACCACTTAAAAAAAAAAAAGTCTGTCCTTTATGGTTAAAGGTGTTTAGCTATAACAGTACTTCCAAGTAGTTATTTGTATACCATATCACATTTTTTTGCCATATTTGCATACACCAGATTTAATTTTATTCTTGCAATTATTGTAATTGTTTTATTTACATACACTTATTTTATTTTTTTAAAAAAAGATTTTATTTATTTAATTTTAGGTAGAGGAGAAAGGAGAGAGAAAGAGAGAGAAACGTCAATGTGTGGTTGCCTGTCATGTGCCCCATACTGGGGGCTTGGCCCACAGCCCAGGCATACACCCTGACTGGGAATTGAACTGGCAACCCTTTGGTTCACAGTATTTGCATACATTTATTTTAAACAGAGACTTACCTAGGCATTAATATTTGTGATCTATTTTATATGTTAAGTATATTTAATGTATATTTTTATAAATTTGGTTATATCCTGAGGTTGTCACTGAGGAATTAAAAATCTGTCAAAAAATAACCTAAAATATAATATCAAACATTAGGAGGCAATTTGATGGGATTGAAATTTATTGGACATCACAAAAGATGGGCTCATGAGTTGGGAAACAGGTCAGCAGAGAATTTCTAAAGATAATCACAGAAAAGAAAAAAAATAGCAAATATAGAAAAAGCCCATCTTAATGTTTCAATTAACATTAGGATTGTATGTAAAACTAGGTACTTTTTTTACACTTGAAACCTAATATTACAAATTTAAATGTTAATTGAAAAAACAATGCAAGTGTTAGAAATAACATGACTGAATTTCTACGGAATCTGGAAAAGGGGAAACTTTTTCTATGATTCATAACAAGCCCAACAAGAAAAGTAGTGATAGATTTTATTTCATAAAAGTACATTTTATTCTGCACTGAAAACTTTATCTTAAGAAAGGATAGATGACAAACTGAGAAAATATTTGCAACTTTTATAACAAAGGGTTAAAACTTTTATACATGGGGCATTTTCAGCATAATAAAGATAATAACTATAGTGAATCAAAACTCATTAATGTGTTTAAATTCATGTGAACTCATGACACTTAGCACAAAATACTGTCATTTAAGAGTCCTAGTGAACCCATTTATTTTTACAATTGGTAAATGGAGGGAAAGAACCAAATAAGTATCTATTTTGCTTTTCACATTCAAACTGTACATCAGATAAGTGATTGGTGGATGAGAGGAACTTACTCTTTATAGAAATACTTCAGCTAATAAATGAAGGAATAATAGAATTAGAACATCTATTTGGTAATCCATAATGAATTAATAGATCCAGGCAATATTCCTCAGTGGCTGTTTATATTATACAGCCAAACATTATGTGCCTCTGATGAAATTATACAATATCATCTATGATGTACTCTTGCCAAAAAACACTATAAAAACAAAAACCTTCAGGTGATCAAATCTCTGAATCTAACAAAAAGCTGAAAGAGGAACGTGTAAATACCGTGGGGATAATCAGGCTGTAGATAATCAGATTTACTCAACAAATACATTACAAAAAAAGAAAAGAAAATGTAAAATAGTCTTCAGATTAAAGAAGTTTATTAAATAATCACAATACTTTGACCTTATTTGGCTCTTAATTTAAACAAAATGTAAAAATAAAAATTATGAGGCCAACTGGATATTTGATAACATTAACGGTTTAACTAGGTTTTCTTTTTTTAAATTCTGGTAGTGGTATTATGGCTATTTTTTCCTTATCTTTTAAAGATTTATTCTGAAATAAATTGGATATCTTAGATTTTCTTCAATGCAATCTGTGAGGGGACAGTTGATAAGAATTTTAATGAAATAAGATGGTCTATGAGTTGATAATTGTTCAAGTTGTATGGTTAGTACCTGAGATCTCATGATACTGTTATATATAATTTTACATATGTTTGAAATTTTCCACAATTAAGAGTTTTTAAGTTTTTTCATTACCCACCTAAAATCATTTCAAGTAGTACTTCCAGCTATATGTAACACACTTTGAGAAAAACTAAACAAACTCCCTTTCCCCCAATTCATTACTATTATCCAAGGGTTGTAAAACTATGGTCTGTGTGTCAAATTTGGCTTGCTGCCTGATTTTTTAAATAAAGTTTTATTGTAACACATATTGTTTAGAGGTGCTGTCATACTATAAAGGCAGACTTGAGTAGTTGTTACAAAGACTGTATAAACCACAGAGCCTAAAATGTTTACTATCTGCACCTTCAGAGAAAGTTTGCTGACCCCCACTCTAATTTCCCAGTCACCATCCATTATTCCTTGAAAATGTTGATATTTGGATTGCAATCCTCTTATCCAGCCTAAATGTTGACATAATCCTGGGTGACTTCAGTGACCCATATAGGTGACCTATCCAACACCAGGCCTCTAAGGTCTTTCCACTGTCATCTCCATTAACTGTCTCCACTGCATTTCAGCCACGTACTCTCACAATCACATCTTGGACCTATTACCATGCACAATTGTTTCACTGACAAAATCACTAATTCAAACCTACAAACAGACCTTCTTCCAGTTTGCTTCTTCCAGTTTACTAGTCCCATCTCATCTGTTCTCTGACTTTGTTGAGTCTTTTAATGAGTTTATCTCTTTACTTTTTCCCAACCCATAAGCTGTCTTCTTTTCTTTTCTTCCTTCATTGTATAGATAAAGTGCCATATTTTCCATCATTTCAAGAATGTTCTTGTTAATACCCCAAATCCCTTGCCTTCTTTGGAGGAGGGGGGGTTGGCTCTTGTATGAAGAGAATCCAGCTGTGGATTCCAGACCCAACCAGCCAAACACGACTGGAGAAAGCCATAGTCCAATTGTTTTCACTGCACTTTCACACCACAGTCAAATGGATGCTCAACACTGTTCAAAGATCCAAATATATCTACCTAGTGGACTCATTTTCCTTCTGTCTTTAGAAGGTGCTTCAAACCTCTCCAGATGCTTTTTCTATAGCCTCCTTATTTACCCAAAGAGGATTTCATTCTCTATTTCAGAGAAAAGGATGCAGGATTGCACATCCCTAACCATATGCACTCATTCTAGTTTCCTTCTCTCCTGGTGCAATAAAGAAGTGCTTTTTTTTTCATATCAAGATAGTCCTACGACTAATGTTATGGATCTTATTGCCCCATCTCCTTAGGAAACTTAATTTATTTATTTTACCATTTTTATTGTGCATTTAACTACTCTCAACTGTATTCTGCCTCTTGTCTTTGAAGCATAGTCAACATCTTGTGTTAGTTAAAACCATCACCAGCACCGCCACCGTGACCACATCAATGAAAACCCTCATTGGAGAACTCACACTCTTCGCATTACCCCTGACACATTTCTTAGAGGTTGTGTCAGCATTTGCTGTCTCCATTTCTTTGACTCTTACTCATACCTCTTCTCCCTCCAGTCTGACTTCCAACTCCAATGTTGCCACAAAACAGCTCCTGTTAAGGTGATCAATAAATCATATGCTTCTAAATATAATCCAATAACCATTTTGTCTCTCAGAAACACCAGAATCAATGACTATTCCTTTTGTTAAATATTATTGTCATTGTAGGTTTTTGTGACCCAACTCTCTCCAGATTTTACTCCTGACTCTTTGGTTACTATTGTATACACCTTGGATATTTATTTTTCTCCATCCTGGACCATAGACACTGTTGAGGGACCACATAGCTTTTCTTTGTTGATTTTTTACTACTAGATAATTTCTTTCATTTCCAGAACTTCACTTAGCACCCATACTCAGATTGCTCAGCAATTTGTGTCTTCAGCTTACACTTCTATCATAGATCAGGAATTATATATCCAGCTGTTCACCTCACATCTCCTGTATGTTTCAACCACATGTCTAACTCAGCATGAATGAAGTCATCTCAAAATAATCTCTATGTAATTTGATAATCTATTAGTGTTTCCTAAAAAAATGAGTAATTTCCCATTTTTTTTCTGTTCTACATATTTGAAACCAAAGCATCACTGATGATGCTTTTTATTCCTCACTCTATATATGCAATCTGCCACCAAATTCTGTAGGTTGAATCTCCTAAACATGTTTCTTATTTGAACATTACTCTTACCTACTTCTCTACCACTTTTCTCAGTTTTACTGGCATCTCTCACCTACATTTCTGCCATTGCCTTCTAACTGACCTATACTAACTATCTTTTCTGCTCTTCTCTAATCCAGTCCTACACATTGGCCACAACTATCTTTTTGACATGCAAAATAAAGCGATAAAAATATAAAAAAAACACCTTTCAATTAGTTTCCGCATTTTTTCTCTAGCTTTAATATTCATCTGCTTTCCTTTCAATTCGTCTGCTTTTTTGAAAAGCCCTATTGCCTTTTAAAATGCCTCACAGTTTCTTCCTTCTACCACAGAACTTTTGCACATTCTGTTCTCTGTAAAGCTATATTCCCCACTATTGCCTGGTTAATGTCTGACCAAGTGTCACTTCTCTAGGAAACCTTTCTTGATCTTTCTATTATGTCCTCTATTTTCTTACTGAAGAGACTTCTCACTATTGCAATGTCACATGTGTTTGCTTTTTGATTAATGTCTGTCTCCTCCCATTAGACTTCCTGATTTCTGAGGACAGAGTCATGTCTAACACATACCACTGTACCCCTCATGCCTAGCACTGTAACATATTTGTTAAAAATATTTATTAGATAAAGACTAAATGCAAAAACTTAAGAAAAATTAGTATTCAAGTTCAAGAACAAACTATGCTATAAAAACAAGTACATAGATCAATGGGATAGAATAGAGAGCCCAGAAATAAACCCACACATATATAATCAATTAATTTATTACAAAGGAGCCAAGGGTATTCAATGGGCAAAGGACAATCTCTTTAATAAATGGTGCTGGAAAGACTGAACAGCCACATGGGAAAGAATAAAACTGGACCTCTGTCTTACACCATACATAAAATTCAATTCAAGATGGATTAAAAATTGAATGTGACATCTAAAACCATAAAACTCTTAGAAGAAAACATAAGGGATAAACTCCTTGACATTGGTCTGGGCAAATAATTTTTTTGTATTTAACACCAAAAACAAAGGCAACAAAAGGAAAAATCAAGTGGGACTACTTCAGATGAAAAAGCCTTTGTACATCAAAGGAACTCATCAAATGAAAAGGCAACCTACTGAATGGAAGAAAATATTTGCAAATAATATTTCTTGTAAGGGGTTAGTATCCAAAATATATAAAGAACCAATGGAACCTGATTTAAAAATGAATAAAGTTTCCTTTTCATTTCGATGATGGTTTCTTTAGCCATGTAGAACCTTTTTAATTTGATGTAGTCCCATTTATTTAGATATTTATTTCCCTTGCCCTAGGAGATATATTGGCAAAAACATTGCTATGCAAGATATCTGAAATTTTACTCCCTATGTTTTCCTCTAGGACTTTTATGGTGTCACAACTTATATTTAAGTCTATTATCCATTTTGAAAAAACTGCGGTACATTACACAATGGAATACTACACATCAGAAATAAAGAAGGAACTCCTACCTTTTGTGACAGCATGGATGAAACTAGAGAATATTATACTAAGTGAAATAAGCCAGTCCATGAAAGACAAATACCACATAATCTCACCTATAAGAGAAATCTAATGAACAAAATAAACTAACAAACAAAATAGAACCATGGCCATGGAAACATGGAACAGACTGACAGAGACCAAAGGGGATGGGGGAAGTGGAATAATGGTGGAAAGAAGGGGAAGGGACTAGTTAAAGAGCATGTAGGAATGATCCATGGACATGGACAACAGTGTAGTAATTGACTGTGGGAGTGGGGGTGGGATGGGCAGAGGAGGGCAAGGGGGAAAATTGGGACAACTGTAATAGAATAACAATTAAAAATCTTAAAAAATAAAAATAAAAATGGGCAAAGGAACTAAACTGATATTTTTTCAAGAAGATATAAGAGATGGTCAACAGGTACATGAAAAGGTGCTCAACATCACTAACCTTCAGGGAAATGCAACTAAAAACCATAATGAGGTATCACCTCACAAGTGACAGAATGGCTACTATCAAAAGGATAAGAGATGATAAGTGTTGGTGAGGATGGGGAAAAAGGTAACCCTTACACACTCTTGATGAGAATGTCAATTGGTGAATATGTTCCCCCATTCTGTGAGTTTTCTTTTTATTTTGTTGATGATTTCCTTCACTGATTTCCTTTCCTTTTTAGTTTGATGTTGTCTCTGTTTATTTGTTCTTTTGTTTCCCTTGTCTGGTAAGATATATTAGATAAAATATTGCTACAAGCTATGTCCAAGATTTTTGCTGACTATATTTTCTTCTTTGATTTTTATGGTTTTGGGTCTAATATTTAACTCCTTAATCCATTTTGAATTTATTCTTGTGTGTGGTGTAAGAAGGTGGTCCAGTTTCATTTTTCTGCACATATCTATCCAGTTTTCCCAATACAACTTATTGAATAAACTATCTTTAGCCAATTGTATATACTTGCTTCTTCTGTCAAATATTAATTGACTATAAAGTTGTGGGTTTATTTCTGATCTCTCTATTCTATTCCATTGATCTATGTGTCTGTTTTTATGCCAGTACCATGCTGTTTTGATTACTATGGCTTTATAGTATAGTTTGATATCAGGTAGCATTTGTCCTCCAACTTCATTCTGTTTTGTCAGGATCACTATTGCTATGTGGGGCCTCTTGTGGTTTCATATAAATTTTTAAAATATTTGTTCTAATTCTATGAAATATATCATTGGGATCTGGATAGAATTGCATTGAATCTACAGATTGCTTCAGATAGTATAGACATTTTAATGACATTAATACTTCCTATCCATGAACACGGTATATGCTTCCACTTATTTGTAACTTCTTCAATTTCTTCAGTGTCTTATAATTTTCTGAGTATAGGTCTTTTATATCCTGGGTTAGGTTTATTCCTAGGTATTTTATTCTTTTTGAAGCAATTGTGAATGTGATTTTTAAAAAATTTCCCTTTCTGTTAGTTTGTTATTGGTATATAAAAATGCAACTGATCCACAGATCAGTTGTATTGATCTCTGGATTAATTTTGTATTCTGCCACTTTGCTGAATTTATTTATCAGTTCTAGTAGTTTCTCAGTGGAATCTTTAGGGTTCTCTATGTACAGTATCATGTCATCTTCAAATACAGTTTTACTTTTTCCTTTCCAATTTGGATGCCTTTTATTTCTTCTTTTTGTCTAATTGCTGTGGCTAGGACTTTCAGTACTATGTTGAATAAGAGAGGTAAAAGTGGACATCCCTGTCTCATTCCCAACCTTAAGGGTAATGGTTGTAATTTTTGTCCTTTGAGTATGATGCTGGCAGTGGGTTTGTCATATATGGCCTTTATTATGTTTAGGTATGTTCCCTCTATTCTCCCTTTGCTGAGAGTTTTTATCACAAATGGGTGTTGGATTTATCAAATGCTTTTTCTACATCTATTGATATGATCATGTAGTTTTTATTTTTCATTTTGTTTATGTGGTGAATCACATTTATTCATTTGCCAGTGTTGTACTAACCTCGCATTCCTGGAATAAATCCCACTTGTTCATGATATATGATATTTTTGATGTATTGGTGTATTCAGTTTGCAGTATTTTGTGGAGGATTTTAGCATCTACGTTCATTAGGGATGTTGGGCTATTATTTTTTTTTCTTTGTAGTGTCTTTCTCTGGTTTTGAAATTAGAATAATGCTGGCCTTATAAAATGAATTTGGGAGACTTCCTTCCTCTTGAATTTTTAAAAATAGTTTGAGAAGGAGAGGTATTAGTTCTTCTCAGAATGTTTGACAAAATTCACCTGTGAAGCCATCTGGTCCAGGGCTTTTAATTGTTGGGGGTTTTTGGATTACTACTTCAATTTCATTAGGTGTAATCTGTCTATTCAGATTCCCTGATTCTTCTTGATTTATTTTTAGAAGATTGTATGTTATACCTGATAAGTGCTTAATATCCAAAATTTATAAGGAACTTACAAAACTCAACACCAAAAAACAAACAACCCATTACAAAATGGGCAAAGGACCTGAAGAGACTTCTCCAAGGAAGACATACAGAGGGCCAATAGACATATGAAAAGATGCTCAACATCACCAGTATCTGAGAAATGTGAATTAAAATCAAAACAAGATATCATCTCATACCTGTCAGCATGGGTATCATCAACAAATCAACAAACAACAATTACTGGTAAGGATGTGGACAAAGGGGAACTGTTGGTGGGAACACAAATTGGTGTAGCTACTATGGAAATTAAAAATGGATCTGCCTTTTGATTTAGCAATCCCAGTTCTAGCAATGTATCTGAAGGGACCCAAAACACTAATTCAAAAAAAACATAAGCACCCCTATGTTCATTGTAGCAGTTTTTACAGTTGCCAAGATATGGAAGCAGCCCCAAATGTCCATCAATAGATGAGTGGATAAAACAACTATGGGACATTTATACAATGAAATAGTACTCATCCATAAAAAAAAAAGGGAAATTTTTACCCTTTGCAACAGTATGGATGGACCTGGAGAACATTATGCTAAGTGAAATAAGCCAGTCAGAGAGAGACAAATACCATATGATTTTACTCATATGAGCTGAGCCAACAAGCAAAATAGGGGTGGAGGGATTGAGCAAAAAGGACTCATGGACTTTGACAACAGTGCGGAGATTGCAGGGTAGGGAGGGTGTATGAGGGGACTAAAGGGTAATGGAAAAAATAGAATAATAAAAAACAATGTAAATTGGTACAGCTGCTATAGAAAACAGCATGGGGATTTCTCAAAAATTAAAAATATAACTACCATGTGATTAAGCAATTCCATTTCTGGATATAATTCTAAAGGATACAAAATTACTATCTCAAAAAAATTTCTGCATCCACATATTAATTTCAGCATTATTTATAATAGCCAAGATATTGAAACAACGATGGATAGAGTGAAAAAAAGTTCTAATATGCAATCGAATATTATTCAGCCATAAAAAGAAAATTTTGCTATTAGAGACATTATGGGTGGAATTTGATGGCATTATGTGGAGAAAAATAAATAAGACACAGAGAGAGAAATCCTGTATGATCTCACCCAAATGTGGGATCTAAAAAATAAAATAAAACTGAACTTACAGATACAGAAAACAAACTGGTGTTTGCCAGAGGCAGGAAGTTTGGGGACCTAATGAATAGCGTGGTGACTGAGGGTGAGAGTGCCTGGAGGCTTTTGTTGTAATCTGGGAAATTAAAGCCCCATTGTACTCTTATACTGAATCCTAATAACTACAAATTTTAAAGTGCATGGGAATCTTATAATCCGAAGCGCTGTGGGATGCAGTAGAATTCAAATTAAGGAAATCTAGATTACAATAACCCAAGGCTTAACCTAGAGAACTTTCTTGGAATAACTTGAAAGCTTCTATCATAAGAGGAAACCCTGTCAAGTGAAAATAGGTAAGAAGCAAACACCAAACTGTTTATTATATTTCTACCCTCATCCCCAGTTGCAGAGCACTAACTCACACACAGGAACAAAATACCGTGAAAAGAAAAGCAAAAACCTCAGCTGGGCCCTCAGGGAAAAGGACGCAGGAGTCAGACACACCCTGTCGTGTGAGTAGATAAGGGGAGAGAATAGCTCAGATGACCACAGAAAGGAAACAGGAAGAGGTCCCAACTGCCTCTGGTCTCTCAACATTTTCTTTTTCTTTTTTTTTTTTTTTCATTTTAAAAAAAAAATTAATTGTTGTTCTTGTGCAGTTATCTGTCTTTTACCCAGCCCACCGCCTCCACCCTCCCCACCTCCCACCCATATCCAACCCCCTAGTTTTTGTCCATTTGTCTTTCATACTTGTTGCTCCAAACCCTTCCCCTTTTCCCCTGAAACTCCCTCCACTCTCCGCTCTGGTGACTGTCAGTTCTCAGCATTTTCTTATTTAGATTCCTATATGATACTTCAATTTGCATTTGTTTTTGTACATCATAAAGGTTTGTGCTTCATATGTGCTTTGCTTACCCAACTAACTTGCAAATGTGAAGATCTCACAAGGATATAAGAGGGAAATGGCACAGGTAAGAGGAGAAGTGAGAGAAGATCAAAAGGATAAAGGGGTAAAGCTATATTATTGCCTGGGGACTTGACAGGGCTTTTGAAAGGCAACTGCCTCCTCTGAGTGAAGTGTCTACCTCTTTGCTCTGTGGCAGGCTTGCATTTTTGGTCAATCCATGGTGAAAGATTTTCTCTCCTTTCTGTTTTGCTCTTTTCTTTTCCGTGCCCCTTGTATCCAAATACGCAATACCAGAACTGTTTCCCTCACACCGAGGCCATTGCTTTTCATCTGATCCAGCTGACCAGCAGCAACATGGTAAGACTGGGAATTGTGCAACTGCACAGCACAAAGACCTGGCTCTGTCTCTCCATTGATTTGCAGATTTTAGTAGCTACAACTGGGTCCTTGAGTTGTCCTTTGTTTTAAGAAACTCTTCTTTTTGCATAACATACTACCTCTGCTTCATTTCTGTCTCATGATGAAGACATCCTACTTCATACAGAATATGTGTCCTATTTCCTATAGAGCACATCGACCCAGGTTGCCAGTCTCAGTGAAGTAAACACCAGGTCCTCAGATATGCAACAGTATAGTTCACAGATCTGGGAAGAAGGCACGCAATCTCTGTCTAAGCCCAGGTCAATGTGTATGTGTGCTGATGTATAACGAATGTCCTGTTGGGTTCCAAATTAGGCAAGTATAAAAAAGAGAGGGAGGAGGACTCATTTTTAATAAGAACTGAAAAATAGTTCACTCAGTACTGTATAACCACACTTAATGAGAACTACCATTTACCACACTCTTCTCCTTTGATAGGAACTGTGCTAAGTGCTTTATGTAGATTATTTCATTTAATCATCAAAATAATGATTATCTACGAAGAAGGTACAATAATTATGTATTATGTTTATTACATAGGGAAACGGAAGTTTAGAGACTTGAAATAACTTGGCAAAGATGATGCATATGGAAATGACAGAGCCAACAGTAAAGACTGAACTACCTGACTCCAATATCGTGCAACTAAATGATGCTCTACACAGCTCTCCTTCCTTCTGTTACTCAACCATCCCCCACCTCCTCCACCAACTCCATCCCCAATTGAACTCAAGTTTGTTTTCTGGAAAACAAACAGTTCCAGGACTAGAGCATTGTGAGGTGGTGGTGGAGGAAGTTCTGGTTTACAGGTGGTCTGTTCCAATACCATGGTCTTATTTTATTTGTTTGTTTGTTTATTTATTTATTTTTAATCCTCATCTGAACATATGTTTATTGTTTTCAGAGAGGAAGAGAGGGAGAGAGAGAGAGAATGTGAGAGAGAAATATCTGTCAGTTGCCTTCCACATGCACCCCGACCAGGGATCAAACATGCAACCTAGGTATGTGCTCTAACCGGGAATCGAACCAGCAACCTTTGTGGTGCATGGGGTGACATTCTAACCAACTGAGCCACCCAGTCAGGGCCATGGTCTTATCTCTTGATAAGAAATGGAGAGGAGGTAATAAATGCACACCTGCTTGCACTGGGCAGTCTTATGACTTCCTTAGCATAACCTCCATGAGTTATTTGTTGTTTTTTTCTTATATTACCAGGCCACTTTGCTTTGAGTTAAAACATTCCAGTGCATTTTTCATTTTTTTGGCTAATGTTTTTATTAGAAGAAATGGAAATCATTTATTTTAGGATCAAGTACTACAGGGTGGGAGTTATTATGGTCATTTTCCAGATGGGCCCAAAGAACTGACATGACAGACCCCAGGAGAAGCTTATTTCTAGCTAGAAAGGAGCTAGAACTTAAACCTAGGATTCATGCCTGCAAATGTGCGTGTCCAAAGCATGTTTGTCTGAATGCTACATGTCCAGTAGCTTCTTTGGCACCTTTAGGTATACTGTACTAAATATCTCCAAAGCCATTTTCATGAATTCTGTCATTACTTGCTCTATCTCCTTTGCCTCCTGTCTCAGCAAATGGTACCACCATTCCAGTGTGCACATCAGACACCTGGAGATCAGCTTCAATTTTCTCTCTCCTTCACTCATACTGCCATTGTCCTCTACTACCAAGTCATATCTCTTTTATGTCCAACACATAAAATTTCTCTTTTTTTCCCCCTACATCTACCCAAACAACACTATCACCTCTGGGCTACTGAGACTGTCTTTAATTTGCCTCCATTTTTTCCTCTGTTTCCACCTTGACTTCATTCTCATACTAAATCCAGGTAGACTTTTTTATAACACAAATACAATGAAGCTATAAATGTCATCCCATCATTTTGTTGAAAATATTTCAATGTCTTCCAATGGCACTTAGATACAAATAAAAACCTCAGACATGGCTGAGAAGGTCTTGCATGATCTGGCCCTTACCATATCTCACCCTTCATCCCTTAATCTCTGCACTACAGTCCCACTGACATTTTCCCATTTTCTCAAACACTATGAAGCCCTTCGTACAAGCTCTTGCCTCTCCCTGGATCCCTCACTAACCCCCATCTCTGAAATGGTGTTACTGCTTACTCTTTCCTCAGACCTCAGCTCAGATGTTGCTTTCTCAGAAACAGTTTCTCTGACCTCTACTATATGCTCTCTCACAAGACCATTGCACTCTTTTCATTTATCACTGTTGCAATTCTACATTTATTGGTGGAATTACTTGATTAGTTTCTGTATCCCTTACAAACAATACTTCTTTTTGTTCAACTTTGTGAACTTAGTATCATGCCTAGCACATGGTTGGCACATGGCCCATATTTGTTATGCTTACCATTTTTCTGAATGAGAAGGTTGTAGATTTTAGTCTGAATGCCCTCTGGGTATAGAATAAAGCTGCACTCATACTTCCCACAGAGTGAGGAGGACATGTTCCTTAAGTGCAGAGTCCATTTTATCACATTCCCAGGAATTTCTTTGAAAGTCACCAGTGACTTGCAGGGAATCCCTTTGGCACAATGGAAGCCATGTTGGGGATGATAAAGAGCAATGAGGTCCACCTCCCTGGACCACTGCGTTTGTATCAAGAAGTTTTTCTTCTGTGTTTGGCAGGTCAGGTTGACATCAGAGCCAGGTAAAGCATAAATGTCTTCTCCTGCATTGAATTTTCCTTCCCATACTCCTGAAAAGGAAGAACATTAGTTTGCATGATTCACATGGAATGACTCTTAATGATAAACTTTGATGACTTGGATGAAGTGAGTGAGCAGCAGGGGACTTTTCTCCCTTGCTGCCTTAGGGGTTGGGGAGAGCTTATGTGCTACCCTGAGAGAGAAGCATGAGTTTCAATACCTATGAGGAGGCAGTTACTTAAGGATACTAGAGGAACGGACTGACTTCTGTATATTTACTCCTTTGTCAGTTGACCTATTTAAAAAAATGACTTAAGATCTCTGACTACCAGTGAAAAAAATTAAGACTTTGAAATTGAAACTCACCATCAAACTTACTATGGCAACTATTCTTACATTTAAAACAATTGGCTTTTCTTGGTTATGGATCCACACTTGCGTGTTAACACTCAAGTGGTATTTTTAAAACTTCAAAAAACCCACAAACTATTATGTATAGAAATTTTTTAAAATACATGTTTTCAAGAGGCTTCTACGTATAGTATCTCATTTAATCCTTTTCTGATACCAAATAGTGAAGTTGTTAACACTCTTTTTCAAGGAGGGAACTGAGGCACAGATTAAATGATTTTTTTCAGAGTCACATCTCAGTAAAAGAATGTGGATATGACTGACTAGAATCTGTGCTCTGTCTATAAACTCATAACCTCCAAACGTCTCCCAAATTGGTTGAGATGGGTAGGAAACTTGATATTCAATATATATAAACTTGAGAGGGCCTTGATTCCCATGTAGTTAGTGTTCATAAGGGAGGAGAGGAGAAAATACCTCAGCTAAAGATAAATCACTGGTTAGCATCATCTATAATCAATGCTTTGAAATACTAGGCATAACAGAAGATTCACTCCCATCAGTGCTCCAACCAAATGGTACAGGCATGTAAAAAATGTTAAGTATTGAGTCTCTGACATACCCTCAATAGTACAGACATCAGTTTGAGAATTAACATGGAATACTTTTACAGAAATGATATATTATTGTGACAAGTACCACAGAAACTAACAAAGGGAAAGATAAAAAGATGACATGCAACTGAGAAGAAATGAGCCTCTTAAAGGTACTTGACAAATGGGAATTATTACACTTTTATGAATGCAAAAGTATGGGTAGGCAGAGGTTAGTACAATTTAATGTAGCTCCCTGTGAGCTCCCCTTTGCTGGATAATATGTTTCTGATCCTATCTACAGCATTATATTCCAAAGTCTCCTTTGATTTAGAAACTCTCCTTAAAATCTTAGTAGCTCTATCTGAAAAGCACGGTTAATTCTTAAGACACTCAGGACCACTAAAATACCCTCATGCTGTGGGACACAGAACTAATCATTCTTCCTACTATTTTTAAATAGGCCCTTTAGACACTGGTTCCCACCATCGTAAGAACCCCAGCATGCCTCCCAGGTCTATGCCTACATGTGCCTCATTAAAATTCAACATATGTTCAACTCCCAAAGACAGCATTTGGAGGAGAAATGTTACACACAGAAAGGGTAGCTGAAAGAGAAAAAAAGTTGAGCAAGGATCTCTGAGCATTGGTGGCTTTGTGATTTATATATTTATTTGTATTTAGTATTCCAGAGTTGTTCTGACTATCAATTGGAGAGCATTTCATTTCCAAGACACAAAATTTCCCAGTTACCCCAGAGATCCTCTCAGGAAGGAAATGGGTAAAAATGTCTCCGAGCAGCGGCACAAACCTCCCATTCCCTTCTTGGTTTCAGCGTTCGTTAGCAATCACTTCTAGACTCTAACAGCTCTCCCATAGCTGCCACTTAAACGCGTAACTGAGAGCCTTAGTAACGATCTGCCTTTGGTGCTGGATTTCAGCATCAGTCACAGGCATGTCAAATGCACAGAGGCCTCCTTCACCCCCTAAAGTGGCTGATTTGATAAGAAAGGACAACTGGAAGCCTTACCCCTGACAAAGTGTATCTGGATGATGGAATAGACAGCACGGTATGTCCATCTTTTCTCCATCGTCTCCTGAAGGCCTTACACCAGCATTTTCATTGTGATCACAGAAGTCAATTGATGCCTTTAAGCAAACTCCAGCCACCCTATTTGAGCTGAAAAACCCCAAACCTACCACACGCTCAGGTCTGTTTATCACTTGGCAAGACCCCAGGAAATGAAACGTAGACAGGAAAGTAATGTGGTTCAGAGCTCAGTGTAACCTTCAACGGAACAATGTTGAAATTGTTCTCTGAAACCTTGCGTTTCACCTTTGTTAAAAGACTTTTCAGCATCCAAAGAGTTTTCCCGTCAGGATCTCTGTGTCAGTCAAGCTGCTTCTCAAATCCAAAGGCAGTCACACAGAGAAGTTCATAATGTGCTTTTCACGTACTTCTTTTTAAGAGCTCAAAGTCATTTAGCAATTTTGAGCTATGTGTCTTTGATAATAGATTTTCTGTTCAGTTTAAAAATATATTTTCTTTACAGAATTACTCTGGAGTGAGAGAACAAAAAATTTACACATTTAATTTTAATAAAATCTGAAAAATAACTGAGGGGAGCATCAGCTATCAAACCAAATTTTATTGTCTCCTCTCTTGCAGGGAGACCCTCATTTCCTGGAGGGTGGAGAGGTGAAGGCTCCTTTTCTAACCAGTGTCTGGGATTGACTAGAAGTTAGGCAGGGAAGCCTCTCACCCTGCTGGCTGGAGGCCTATTGTGTTGATGACAGAAAAGCTTGTGCCTCAGTCCGAAACCATAGAGAGAAAGGCTGAATCAATCAGAATCCAAAGGCAGAGAATCTGTTTCCTCCACCAGTCACTTCCATTTGCAGAGGACTAAGACTGGGGACGAGGGAAAGTGACTCCTGGGACATGATGACTGTACCCCTGACAGATGCGACTGTATGGTTTTCCAGCTTAGAATGAAAGAGACCATCTTTCCAACATCAAGAAAACAAGCGTTAATCTGAAGACTCAGCGCATCAGGGTTCCTAGGATATAATCGTAGCAGTGGAATTGCTGGGTCAAAAGATAGGTCCATTTTTAGTTTTTCTGAACTGGAGAGCATTATGCTAAGCGAAATAAGCCAGGAGGTGAAAGATAAATACCATATGATCTTACCTTTAACAGGAACCTAATCAACAGAACAAACAAGCATAATATAACCAAAGACACTGAAATTGAGAACAGACTGACAGTCACCAGAGGGGAGAGTGGAGGGAATTTCAGGGAAAAGGGGGAAGGGTTTGAAGCAACAAGTATGAAAGAAACATGGACAAAAGCTAGGGGGGTGGAAATGGCAGGGAGCTGGGGAGGGCTAGGGCGGTGGGCTGGGATGGGAGTAGAAGACAGAAAACTGTACAAGAACAACAATTAAAATAAAATTAAAAAAAATTTAGAAACAAAAAAAGACTCAGTGCAATTTTAATGAACAAAGAATAAACATAAGTAAATATATGTGCAAGTGGTGAAACATTTTGTGACCTCAGTCTCATTGTTACACTGCCACCTTTGGCAGCACTCAGCAAGCCTGAAGACAAAGAAGCAGGCTGAGCTTTATTCCTGAGGTGATAATTTTTAGAGATAATTTTTACCAGATTGTCATCATATTTCATGTCATCATATATCATGACATCATATCATGTCATTAAGTATATACTGACCTGTCCAATTCAAGGACTTGGAGGTAGGGAGGAATACAGATGACCCTGAGGCATGAGGCAGCATCCTCGTCACTGCGGAGATTAGAATTTAGCTGGGAGAGGAGAGATTAGCACATGGTGAAACAGGGCTTCTGTCTTCCTGGATTTCCAGGCTGCCCTGTACACTACCACTGCAAATACTTGCCATGACAACTGTCACGCTTACTCATTACTGCTCAGCTAATGATGTTTCCTGCAAAGGCCAGAAGATGGAGTCACCTATTCCCTAATTTAGGGCTCTCTGAACATTTACTCCGGCTGCCCTCCCTACAACCTCTCACCAAGGCTCAGGTTACTGGTGATGACCAGGATATTTCAGAGAGGGTTGTGGAGTTCAGCCTTTGATTCAAAGGAGGAGGAAAAATCACTGCTCCTGATGCCTTTATCTCCCTTCTTCATTTCCCTTAGAAATTCCAGTAAAATTGCAACGATGGACTGTGGAGCCAGAAACAGTCCAAGAGATACAGTGGGAAGATCCTGATCTGTAGTTTGGCCTCCCTGTTAAATTGGAAGACATTACAAGTCTGGGGAAGAAACTTAGCTCACTCCGCTTGTCATATTAAGAGGAATTTACCTAG